>PVKU01002167.1:0-244094 GCA_004027475.1 Anoura caudifer | reverse complement strand
CCCATGCATCTTTCTTCATTTCACTTATTGTAGCCTTCATTTTTTTCATCTAATTTGTGAGCAAAATCAACCAATTCTGTAAGCATCCTGATTACCAGGGTTTTGAATTGTGCATCTGATAGGTTGGCAATCTCTTCATCGCTTAGATAAATTGGCTCTGGGGCTTTGATTTGTTCTCCGGTTTGAGCCATTTTCATTTCTGGGGTTTTGTTTGTTTGTTTGTTTGTTTGTTTATTTTGTCTAGTCTCGGCTGTTACGTAGTGAGGGGTGGAGCCTCAGGTGTTCCCCAGGGTGGGACAGCCCAGTCGCTGGGTAGTGACGCTGTATGTGGGGGCGGGGTCTGAGAGGAGATAATGGTGGTTGCTTTACTCACTCTCAGATTCCAGTTCCTTTCACCGCTTCCCCTTTGCCTGGATTATCTGCGCGTGAATGTGGGACCACCTGGTCAGCCAGCTGCCTTGTGCGGCCTCACTGGTTCTGCACAGTTGCCGCCCCGTGCCCGGGGTCTGCTAGTCACCGCCTGTGCACCTGGGGGCTGCCAGCGGCTGCTGCCTGCGTGCCTGCCCGTCTGCACCTCCTCTTTTTCCTGCCGCGACTCCGCCCCTCTTACCGGTCTGGATGAATCGTTGTTGGACTTCCAAACAGTTTGATTTTCTGAGTTCTGGTTGTTTTCTTGTTTCTAAATCTTTGTTGTCCTTAATTTGGTTGTGAGAAGAGGCACAGTGCATCTGCCTATGCCTCCATCTTGGCCGGAAGTCTCTAGAAAAATTTTAATTACTTACGTGGCTTTCTTTGTATTTCTGTTGGACAGTTTGGGTCTAGAATTCTCTAGGGACATCCTCCTGCAGCTGCATGAACATAATTTTGGTTTCTCTGAGTAGCCTGAAAATGGAGTCAGACTGCTTGTGGGAGATCCAGAGTTCTTTAACTGCATACATGCTCTGGTTCTGTTGTCTGGAACTGGAAGAAAATAGAGGTGGAAAACCCAAGACTGAAGATAATCTCTTGTCCCTTTAATGTGATGAATGTTTTTGTGTGCAGTCTCCAATGGATTTAAAACAAGCCTAGGGACAAAGGGGAGACCTGCCCTGCACCTTCTCAAGGAGAACCAGCAGGTCAGATGGGGACAGGGGAATAGAGCAAAAGGGACAAAAACAGCTTAATTTAGAAAAGCTTCTGTTCTTCAGTCCCCTGAATGATCCCTACTGACCACCCTGTGGACCCTGTTTAGGCCCCCAGAGCACTCATTAGGGCTCCTGCGAAGCCCATTTTGACTGCGTGATTTAATGCTAAAAAGTTTGGGGTGCAGGACACAACGGTTTTTGTCATCTCCTCTCCCCCTCTCACATCTCACACTTAGACACTCATCTGTTGGAAAATATTTGGCTTTATTTTTTCTTTAATTTTTTTAAAAAAATCCTCACACAGGGATATTTTTTTTTCATTGCTTTTTTTTTTTAGAGAGAGGAGGGAGAGTGAGAAGCATTGACATTAGAGAGAAGCATTGATTGTTTGCCTCCCCTGACTGGTGATCGTGGGCACAGACCAGGGATGTGCGCACCCAGACCAAGGGATCTCACGCACCTGGGCAGGGCACTAAACCCTGCAATCTAGGGATGTGCCCTGCCCGGGAACTGAACCTGCAACCTTTCAGTTATGGGACAATGTTCCAACCAACTGAGCCACACTGGTCAGGGCTTGGCTTTATTTTAAGGCAGGACTTGTTTATTTATTTCTCTTCTTTGTGTTTTTTAAGTATAATTAGCATGTAATATTACAGTAGTTTCACATGTACAACATAGTGATTTGACATTGATATACCTTACAATGTGATCACCACAATTAGTCTGATTCATTTATTTCTTTGCTTTTATTTTAATGTAACTTTGAATAGAAAATACATTTACATAGTACCTAAATTCAACAGCATGAAAGGTATACAGTGAAATGTCTAGCTCTCCCATTTGTTCCATTTCCTACCCACCCTATTCAAAGTAAAATCTTGTAGTATTTTATTTTTTAAAAACATATTTTATTGCCCTGGCTGGTGTGGCTCAGTGGATTAAGTGGCAGCCTGTGAACCAAAGAGTTGCAGGTTCGATTCCCAGTCAGGGCAAATGCCTGGGTTTCGGGCCAGGTCCCCAGTTGGGGGCCCATGAGAGACAACCACACATTGATGTTTCTCTCCCTTTCTTTCTCCCTCCTTTTCCTTCTTTCTAAAAATAAATAAATTAAATATTTAAAAATATATATATATTATTGATGATGCTATTGCAGTTGACCCAATTTTTCCCCTTTGTCCCACTCCACCTGATACCCTCATTTCTACCAGCAATGCCCCCCACTTAGTTATGTCCATAGGTCTTGCATATAAGTTCTTTGGCTACTCCATTACCTGTACTGTTCTTAACTGTCTATTTAGTACCTAACAATTCGTGCTTCTTTTTTAAAAAAACATATTTTATTGATTATACTATTACAGTTGTCCCATTTTTTCTCCCCTTTATTCCCCTCCACCCTGTACTCCCCAACCCACCAGCATTCCCCCACCTTAGTTCATGTCCATGGGTCGTACATATAAGTTCTTTGGCTTCTCCATTTCCTATACTATTCTTAACTTCCCCTGTCTATTTTGTACCTACCATTTATGCTTCTTATTCCTTGTACATTTTCCCCCCTCTCCCACTCCCCACTGATAACCCTCCATGTGATCTCTATTTCTGTGATTCTGCTCCTGTTCTAGATGTTTTTGTAGTTCATTTTTATTTTTGTTTTTGTTTTTTTAGGTTCACTTGTTGGTAGTTGTGAGTTTGTTGCCATTTTACTGTTTGTTTTTTTGATCTTCTTCTTTTTCTTAGATAAGTCCCTTTAACATTTCATATAATAAGGGCTTGGTGATGATGAACTCCTTGAACTTGACCTTATCTGAGAAGCACTTTATCTGCCCTTCCATTCTAAATGAAAGCTTTGCTGGATACAGCAATCTTGGATGCAGGTCCTTGCCTTTCATGACTTCAAATACTTCTTTCCAGCCCCTTCTTGCCTGTAAGGTCTCTTTTGAGAAATCAGCTGACAGGCTTATGGGAACTCCTTTGTGGGTAAATGTCCCCTTATCTCTTGCAGCTTTTAAGATTCTCTCCTTATCTTTAATCTTGGCTAGTGTAATTATGGTGTGCCTTGGTGTGTGCTTCCTTGCATCCATTTTCTTTGGTTCTCTCTGAGCTTCCTGGACTTCCTAGAAGTCTATTTCCTTTGTCATACTTGGGAGAAGTTCTCCTTCATTATGTTTTCAAAAGTTTTCAATTTCTTGCTCTTCCTCTTCTCCTTCTGGCATGCCTATAATTCAGATGTTGGGATGTTTAAAGTTGTCCTGGAGGTTCCTAAGCCTCTCTTCATTTTTTTGAATTCTTATTTCTTCATTCTGTTCTGGTTGAAAGTGTCTTTCTTCCTCTGCTCCAAATCATTGATTTGAGTCCCGGTTTCCTTCCCATCACTGTTGGTTCCCTTTATTTCACTTTTCATAGCCTTCACTTCTTCCTATATTTCACAGCCACACTCAATCATTTCTGTGAGCATCTTGATTACCAGTGTTTTGAACTGTGTATCTGATAGGTTGGCTAGCTCTTCATCACTTAGTTGTATTTTTTCTGGAGCTTTGATTTGTTCTTTCATTTGGGCCATTTTTTTTTTTTTTATCTTGGCATGCTGGTTACATAGTAAGGGGCAGAGGCTTAGGTATTTGCCAGGGAGGAGCAACCCTCTTCTTTCCATTGTGGTGATGTATATAGGGGAGGGGTCTGAGAAGGAACAATGCCTCCTGCTTGACTCTCAGCCAGTTTTCAGTCACTTCCTCCACCACCCACAAGCAAACTAGGCCCATCTGGTGCTTATTCACATGTGGATGGGTTTATGTACATTCTAGGACCCTAAGGGTCTCTCCAAAGAACTCTCTGGTGAGGCTGCGAGTTTCTCCCGCCACCACAACCCCCACAGGTCTTTTCAGTCAGAGGTTTGAGGTTTTATTTCCCCGCACTGGACTCCTGGGTTGTACAGTCTGTCTCACTCCCCAGTTGTTCCTCCTGGTTTACCTGCAGGCAAATGTGGGACTACCAGCTCCACCAGGGGCCAGCTTGCCCAGTCTGCCAGCTGCCAGCTCACCCACCCAGCCGCCACCTTGCCACCATTCCTCTCTGCACTGTATGCCTGTCTCTGCCCTTCCTACTGGTCTGGATGAATGTTTCTTTTTTAACTCCTTGGTTGTCAGACTTCCATACAGTTCACCTTTCTGGTAGTTCTGGTTATTTTCATTTTAAAATTTATTGTTGTCCTTCTTTTGGTTGTGCGAGGAGGCAAAGTGTATCTACCTATGCCTCCATCTTGGCTAGAAGTCCAATTTGTGCTTCTTAATCCCTGCACCTTTCCCTGCATTTTCCTCCTTCCTCCTCCCAGCTGATAACCCTCCAAATGATCTCCATTGCTATAATTCTGTTCCAGTTCTATTTGTTTGCTTAGTTTGTTATTTGGGTTCAATTATTGGTAGTTGTGAGTTTATTGCCCTTTTAATGTTCATTAATGCTCATTGTTTTGATCTTTTCTTTTTTGTATATAAATCCCCTTAGCATTTCATATACTAATGACTTGGTGATGATGGACTCCTTTAGCTTTACCTTGTCTGGGAAGCAATTTATCTGCTGCTCAATTCTAAATGATAGCTTTGCTGGATAGAATAATCTAGGTCCTTGTTTTTTACCACTTTGAATATTTCTTGTAGTCCCTTCTAGCCTGCAAAGTTTCTTTTTAGTAATCAACTGACAGACTTATGGGAACTCCTTTGTAGGTAACTCTCTGCTTTTATCTCACTTCTTTTAAGATTATCTCTTATTTTTTACCTTTGGCATTTTAATTATGATGTGTCTTAATGTGATCCTCTTTGGATCCATCTTGTTTGGGACTTCCTGTACTTCCTAGATTTGTATGTGTATTTTCTTCACCAAATTAAGGAGGTTTTCTTTCATTATTTTTTTTAAATATAGTTTATTAATTATGCTATTACAGTTGTCCCATTTTCCCCCCTTCACTCCCCTCCACCCTGCACACCCTCCCTCACCCACATTCACCCCTTTTAGTTCATGTCCATGGGTCATACATATAAGTTCTTTGGCTTCTACTTTTCCCATACTATTCTTACCCTCCCCTGTCTATTTTCTACCTACCATCTGTGCTACTTATTCTCTGTACTTTTTCCCCCTCTCTCTGCCTACCACTCCCCTTTTGCTAACCCTCCATGTGATCTCCATTTCTGTGGTTCTGTTCCTGTTCTAATTGTTTGCTTAGTTTGCTTTTGTTTTTATTTTAGGTGTGGTTGTTAATAATTGTGAGTTTGCTATCATTTTACTGTACATGTTTTTATCATCTTTTTCTTAGATAAGTCCCTTTAACATTTCATATAATAAGGGCTTGGTGATGAGGAGCTCCTTTAACTAACTTGACCTTATCTGGGAAGCACTTTATCTGCCCTTTCATCCTAAATGAAAGCTTTGCTGGGTAGAGCAATCTTGGGTGTAGGTCCTTGCCTTTCATGACTTGGAATACTTCTTTCCAGCCCCTTCTTGCCTGGAAGGTCTCTTTGGAGAAATCAGCTGACAGTCTGATGGGAACTCCTTTGTAGGTAACTGTCTCCTTTTCTCTTGCTGCTTCTAGGATTCTCTCCTTCATTTGAATCTTGGCTAATGTAATTATGATGCCTGGGTGTGTTTCTCCTTGGGTCCAATTACTTTAGGACTCTCTGAGCTTCCTGGGCTTCTTAGAAGCCTATTTCCTTTGCCAGATTGGGGAAGTTCTCCTTTATTATTTGTTCAAATAACTTTTCCACTTATTGTTCTTCCTCTTCTCCTTCTTGTACCCCCATAATTCAGATGTTGGAATGTTTAAAGATGCCCTGGAGGTTCCTAAGCCTCTCCTCATTTTTTTGAATTCTTGTTTTTTTGTTCTTTTCTGTTTGTTTGTTTCTTTCTTCCTTCTGGTGCACTCCATTGATTTGAGTCCCAGTTTCCTTCCCATCACTATTGGTTCCCTGTACATTTTCCTTTATTTCACTTAGCATAGCCTTCATTTATTCATCTAATTTGCAACCAAATTCAACCAATTCTGTGAGCATCCTGATCACCAGTGTTTTGAACTGTGCATCTGATAGGTTGGCTATGTCTTCATCACTTAGTTGTATTATTTCTAGAGCTTTGATCTGTTCTTTCATTTGGACCTTTTTTTTTTTTTTTTTTTTTTTTTTTTTTTTTTTTTTTTTTTTTTTTTTTTTTTTTTTTTTTTTTTTTTTTTTTTTTTTTTTTTTTTTTTTTTTTTTTTTTTTTTTTTTTTTTTTTTTTTTTTTTTGTCTCGACGAGCTTGTTACGTATGAAGTGTGGAGCCTTAGGTGTTCCCCAGGGTGGGGCAACCCATGTTGCTAGGTTGTGACGCAGTAAGTGGGGGAGGGGTCCAAAAGGGAACAATGGTGCTTTGCTCCTCTCTCTGCTGGATTTCAGTCACTTCTACCACTTCCCCCAAGCAAACTAGCCCCTTCTGGTGATGATTCCTGGGTGGGTGGGTTTGTGTATGTTCTAGGACCCTGTGGGTCTCTCCAATGAACTCTCCTGCAAGGCTGGGAGTCTCTCCTGGCACCTCAACCCCCACAGGTGTTTTCAATTGGTGTTTTGAGGCTTTATTTCCCCACACTGGAACCCTGGGTTGTGAGATCTGTCTCGCTCCCCAGTTTTGTCTGGTTTATCTCTGCACAAATGTAGGGCAAGATGCACTGCACCCCTCCACAATCCACCGCCTCGCTGGGTCACCCACTGCTGCCTTGTGCACCCAGGGTCCACCAGCCGCCGCCACCTTGCTGTGAGCACTCTCCACCCAGCTGCCTGTGTTCACCTCTCTTACTGGTCTGGATGAATATTTCTTCTTTAACTCCTTGGTTGTCAGACTTTCATACAGTTCAATTTTCTGTCAGTACTGGTTGTATTTTTGTTTCTAAATTTTTGTTGTCCTTATTTTGGTTGTGCAAGGAGGCAGTGTGTCTACCTATACCTCCATCTTGGCCGGAAGTCAGTAATAAGCTCTTTCATTATTTTTTGAAATAAGTTTTTAATTTCTTGTTCTTCCTTTTCAGATGTTGGTACGTTTAAAGATGTCCCAGAGATTCCTAAGCCTTTCCTCACTTTTTAAGTGATTTTTTCTTCTCACTGTTCTGATTGAATGATTTTTCCTTTCTTGTGTTTCAAATCGTTGATTTGATTCTTGGCTTCATCCTCTCCACTGTTGGTTCCCTGTAGATTTTTCTTTATTTCACTTAATGCAACCTTCATTTCTGCCTGGGTCTTTTTTATAGCATTGAAGTACCCAGTGAGTTCCTGGAGCATCCTGATAACCAGTGTTCTGAGCTGTGCATCTGATAGTTTGCTTACCTCCATTTTGCTTACTTCCTTTTTGGGAGTTTTGTTCTTTTCTTTCATTTGGGCCATATTTCTTTATCTACTCATTTTAGGAGCCTCCCTGTGTTTGTTTCTGTGTTTTAGGTAGAGCTGCTTTGACTCCCTGTCTTAGCACACCTGTTAAGTGGTATGGGGCAGAGACTTAGGTAATCTCCAGGGCAGGGCAACCCGTGCCACTGCTCTGTTTGGGGGTGGGCTCACAGAGAGGACAATGCCACTGCCTAACCTCTGGAGTTTTCCCAGAGGGAGCTGTCTCCTGGCACTCACACTTTGTTTTTTCTTTGTATGCCACTGGTCCCCTTCCAGCTGTTACCCTGGTGCTGAATCCCAGATGGGATGAGTCTGCATGTGTCCTAAGTCCATTGCAGGCCCTTTATGAGGATGCAGTTTCTTCCACTGCCCCAACACCTACTGGTTTTTACAGTAAGAAGTATTGAAGGTTATCTTCCTGGTGCTGGGACCCTGGGCTGGGTGGTCTGGACTGGGGCTGGGATCCCTCACTCCTCAGGTATCCTTCCCATTTTTAATCCACCACATATGGATGTGGGACTGTCCATTCCCATCTCCATGCCTCTTCCCATCTCCGCCCTTCCTACCCATCTGGATGAATGTGGCTTCTTTAAATCCTTGGTTGTTGGACTTCTGCACTGCTTGATTTTCTGATAATTCTGGGTTATATTTATATTGTAGAGTAACTGTATTTTTTGCTATTGCTGTGCACAGAGGTGAGTCATATTTACTTATGCCTCCATCTTGCCCAGAAGTTTCTTGTATTATTTTCTTACATGTGTTTCCAGGCTTTCTTCAGAGAGATATAAAAATCCAAATATATATATATATATGTTTATTTATTTCCCCCCTTTTTTTAATACCAAAGGTTGAATATCATACACATCATCCATGTCTCTTGCTTAACAATTTATCTTGGACATCTTTGCCTATCAGCACACAGGGAAGAGTCCCAGTTCCTAACTGTGGTCTGTCTATCAGTTTCAGGGAGATCATGAATTCTCTAAAATTAGAGGCAAGTTTTAAGTTTATGTGCATGTGTCAATATACCCCTGGTTTTTTTTAATGTAATATATAATTTTAATAATTTATTTTAAATTGTGTATTTTTTCAGGCAGAAAGAAAAGTATAGGAAAATACACAGATTGTCACAGATGTGACACAGATCTGTGTCACATATACACAGATTTTACTATAGTTAAATTTTTCTTTCTTTTTGAAAATAAAATTTTACAACTACCAGTCAAGTCATCTCACTTCATCTCATTTTCCTCTCTCATCCTCCAGGTGGAATCACTGTTTCAAAGTTAGTGTATTTTCTTCTGATCCCTGTTTTTATGCTTTTATTATTTATGTATGTACCTTATAACAATATGCATTGTTTTGTGTGTTCTTACCATTAACATAAAAATTGTACCTTACCCCATGTGTGAAATTTTCTATAGAATGCACCTATAAAAGTGGAATTGCTGGGGTATAGTATCTAAGGCTGTAAATAACAACAGACCCCAAATAACAATGACTTAAATAAGTAGAAGCTTACTTCTCCTCCACATAAAAAAGTCAGTCTCAAGGTAAGCAGTCCAGGCTTAACACAGAGGCCTGGCCCCAAGCGCTGGTGTGGCCACACCCAGGATGGCTGTCAGCCCCTCTTACCATCCACTGAAGATTCTAATCTTATTGACTATATTTTTAAGTTCTACATACATGTTTCCAATTCTGTTTTGTCCTTCTACACCCTTATTTTGGTTATTAGCCTTTTTTAAATCTTTTTGTGTGTGTGTGTGTCATAATACTGGAATTGTTTATTTTCTATTTAATGTACAAGATATGTTTTTTTCTGAGGCAGAAAGAGAAAAAAGATTAAAAATAAAATGATAGCAGTTTGATATTAAGAGGGAAAGGACAGCATTGATAACTTGCCATTTTTGTTTGGTCTGTGAACCACGGAGGGAACACCTGAGAATCTGGAGACTTGTGTCCCGGAATTGGCATTGCTGAGTGGCCAGTGGCCTTAGACTTCACGCCTCTGCACAGGGCTTCTGCATCTCCATAGTTTTCTGTCATTGATTATCCTAGGCCTATCCCATGGGCAGTCAAGGATAAAACATACTCAAAGTTGAAGATCAGTATTTTCTAGAGAGCGAGGGAGCCTGTCTTCTTCTGAAACTGCTCTTTGGAGCCAGAATCTCTGTTATCTTTGAAACTGACAATGTCAAACAGAAAGTGCTTTAAGCACATAAGTGGTTGGAGTTCTTAGGTTTAAGAGACCATGGATCAAGTGGCTGGATTTTAATCCCACCTCTGCCACGTACGCACTGTAACTTTTGGCAAATAACATACGTTCTCAAGACATCACTTTCTTTGCCTCAGTCTGGGTGAATCGTTGTTGTCGGACTCCTGCACAATTCAATTTTCTCTCTGTCCTGGTTGGGTTTTCTTTTTGTTTTTTTTTGTTCTATATTTTTGTTGTCCTTAATCTTGGTTGTGAGAAGAGGCACAGTGTGTCCAGCTACACCTCCATCTTGGCCAGAAGTCCCTTTTTTAAATCTTTATGATGATTTTTAAAAAGCCTTGTGTCATGGATTTTTCTAGATTATTCTGTTTATCTCCAGTTCAAAGCCTGCTGTTTGTTATCTTGTCAACTCCCTCTTATAGTAGATCATTTTCTCATTTTTAATGTTTTACAGTGAACCATCTTGGATGTAATTGTTTTATTGGGTGGGTGGCCTCTAGTCCTATTACCTGGTTTAGGGGAGTTTTACAGCCAGCTTCAAATGCTTCTGTCAGGCATCACGGAAGCTTCACCAGTACAGGCCAAGTTTTACATCAATTTCTCAGCTTCAATACCCCCACTCCATGTGTGAAGTATGTAAGTTAATACTTCACCCATGGCAGGGCCGGCATTTTGTCTCCTAGAACCGCAGGCAGAGGGCCTCCTTACTCCTTCCCTAAGCTGAGGAGCAAAGATCTCGTGCTCCATTTCATTGTGGGGACACCTTCGCCAGGTTCCTGGACATGGTTTTAGTTCCAGCCATCTCCTGTCCTGGGCCCAAGGCCATGCTTCCTGTCATCTCCTGGTTGTTTAAACCCCAGTCCCTGGCTTAGGTCCTATAGCCAAGCCATGACAAACTTAGCTCACAAGCTTCCTTTCCTTTGTTTGTGGAAGGAAGGGGGTCAACATTTTTTGCCAATTGTGCTTTTTTTTTTTTTTAAGGCAAGAGTCCCTATCTTTCATCAGACTGTTAAAATGACTTAACCATTATTGTTTAAGTACAATGTGGGAATATTCCAATATTTAAAATAGATTTTGAGGGCAGTTGTTCATGTACGGCATAAGACTGCCTCAAAAATTTTGTCTTGAAGTTACTTAAGATAAATTAAATGCATTAAATGAACTTACACTGCAGAAGACGATGTTTTTTTCTGCAATATAAGTTCATTTAATGCGTTTTAGACACAGTTTGGTTTATAAGTTTGTATTTATTTAGAAAATCTTCAGTAACTCATTGGGGAAAGTGAGATTCACCAATGCAAATAAATAGGTGAACCCAGGTTTTAAAAAAAAGGAACTTTTCCCCCCACAGTTTTGCCCTTAGGAGGGAATTGGTAAGCAAGCGGGTGCCCTCTGCTCCAGCAGAGGGCAGATAGAAAATAACTTGGCTGAGGAGCTCAGGTTGATAGAAGTGGTTGATTGTACTGGATCTCGGAGAGGGAGTTGGGCTGCAGAAAGTGTGATGTGAAAAGATGTGGGATTCTGCTAAGGGGTTGAAAAGACTGTGTTACTCAGCAGAACATAAACGGCGTGGTTTCTTTTCTACAGACGTGAATGAATGTGAACAAAACAATGGCGGCTGTAGTGAGATCTGTGTAAACCTCAAAAACTCATTTCGCTGTGAGTGCGGGGTTGGCCGTGTGCTAAGAAGTGATGGCAGGACTTGTGAAGGTGAGAATGGGTAAGAAGGGAGCCCAAATCAAGGCCATAGGCTTATTCTTTGGTGATCTTGAAACTGCCCACTGTTAGACGGGAGTAACAATTTGGCTATGTGAGGAAGTAACAGAAGGGGTTCATTATCATTGAGGATGCTTGCAGATGGAATTCACTGTTAATCTTGTCTCCAAGATTTCACAGGAGGGAGTGGCACTTAGTAAGAGGTAAAGAGCCACCTTTTTAATTTGGAAAATTAAATTAGGCATTCTGTGTTTCTCAAAGTCTGATGTGCCCATGAATCCCCTAGGCTCTTATTTGAATGCAGACTCCGATTTGGTATGTCTGGGGTCAGGCTAACATGTTGCATTTCTAAGTAACTAACTTCAAGGTGACACCTATGCTTTGACTCCAAAGAGCACACCTGCGGTAGCAAGGTAACACGGGCAGGAAACAACAGATGGTTTGCAGCAGTTTTTCTCAAACTTCCCTGCTGGGAACCATCTGCATGCTTTCAAAGCTGGCCCTTCCCAGGTCTCTCTCCTGGAGACCGGTTCAGTGGGGTGGGATGAGTGTTTTTACCAGTTTGGGAAACTGCTTTCTTTACATGAAGCCATCCCCCACGCCCCCGTATGCTTTGCATTTATTGAAAATTAATACATTGTTTGGAAATGAGTAAAACTATTTCTAATAGTATAACTGCTTTATATATTTTATATGACTAAGTAATAAAATAGAATTTGTGATATATGTTAAGTAATTGAAATGGAAATTGTTTACTATTATATATGAAACAGATTATTCCCTTCTCTAAGGCACATTTTGCCCTTGCAAATTATCGCAACTAAAATTTGAACACTTCTACTCTAGTCTGAATCTCATGATGTTTGGAATTGAGGGGATAAAAACCCATCTGGTGGCAGATATACGAAGATATAAATGACTTTATTATTATTATTATTATAGAGGACATGTGATTGTCCCACAGGATAATCGAATATGTGGCAAATAGAGTTGTGAGAGTCTACTTTATTCTAGTTATACTCAAAATAGTAAGATCCTACCCCAAAAGGGAAAATTATGGCTGGCACCCACAATTTATTCCATGGAACAAAGTTTGCATTATTAACTGAAACCATTAACTAGAATATTAAACTACTTTAAATTTTATTGAATAATAGTAATGTCCTGAATTTTTCTTAAATCTTAATTATTTTATGCAATAATCTTTGCATATTTGAATATTAATGAGATGCTGCACAAGGAACTTTGGTAAATATTCATAAGAATTTTATTGGAAATATTACAGTTAATGCTCATTAAATTTTCAAACCTAATAATCATAACTGAAAAATATTTTAGCAGGAGATAAAATTAGTATATGAGTTATACTTTATGAATAAGATTCATATTTGTAATCCATAAATTGTATTGATAATCCAAACATTTGTTTCTTTAGCTAGTCTGTTAGATAATTGCATCTTTTTAAAAATAAAAAGCTCTTTTTAATTTTTAAGTAATATTTATTGTTTTGTTTTGAAAGTTCATAAGTCATAGAGGAATAAAAGACATAACTAAAATGACCCTCCGTCACACTTGCCAGATATATTCATTCTAAACATTTTTGGTGCATCCTTGTAAGAGACTTAAGTCCTTTAAGGCAACTTAGAATTTCAATTTATTTTGTGCTTTGCAGTTTTAGACCTGAACCAACATGTACAACCCTTCATTTTATAAATATTGAAACCGAGACTCGGAGAAATTAAATGACTTGAGGAAGATCATTTTTTAAAATAGATTTTATTTATTTATTTTTAGAGAGAGGGGAAGGGAGGGAGAAAGAGGGGGAGGGAAACATCAATGTGTGGTTGCCTCTTGCATGCTCCCTACTGGGGACCTGGCCTGCAACTAAGGCATGTGCCCTGATTGGGAATCCAACCTGTGATCCTTTGGTTCACAGGCCAACACTCAATCCACTAAGCCATGCCAGCAAGAGCAAAGAAGATCATTTTTAAGAAAAAAATTTCTATTAATGTTGATTTTAACATCTTATAGCATGTTTTTGTGCTTCCTTCTACATTGTTATGTATATTTTCAGCTATTTCAAAAACCCATAGGAGTACTTTGATCCTATTTAATTACACAGATTTATAAACAGGTGGTAGCTTAATCTCTCTTAAGTTTAAACATATTAACTCATTGAAAATTATTCTCTCTGTATGTTTCACAAAACTTAATTCATCCTATGTTAATTTACTGATGTGCCAAAGAACTAATTATTTTACTATTATTGAAGTAAGTTATAGCTACAACTGGAAATCAGCTGATACCTTTTCTTGAGCACCTTGGATGATTGAAAGCACTCCCTTCTATTACCTTACCCCTAGCGCAGGAGTCAGCAAAATTTGTCTGCATAGGCCAAATAGTAAATATTTGGGGTTTTGTGGACCATACAGAATTAGTTGAAGCTACTCAACTCTGCCCTTGTAGTGAGAAAGCGCCCATAAACAATAGGTAAATGAATAGGCATGGTTACTTGGTCTTCTTTCCCCAAAACATAGAGAAAAAACAGACACATCCAGATCCAAGGGCATTTTACAAAATGACCAGCTTAGGTGGGTAGACCCGCGGATGTTGTAAGATTTATCTTTGTAGCTATAACATTTAATAAACACATTTTGTGGGCTTTCCTACATATCTCAGTGGCTCTTAGGCCCCAGTGATATTGTGATGGGCTAAGTATAAGCCCAGATGCAAAGGGCCATCTCAAAAACCATTCCCTTTTCTTGTGGTCTCTATTGCAGACATTGAAGGGTGCCACAATAACAATGGCGGCTGCAGTCACTCTTGCCTGGTGTCTGAGAGGGGCTATCAGTGTGAATGCCCCCGGGGCCTGGTGCTATCTGAGGATAACCGCACCTGCCAAGGTACTACCTGCTCGGGCTTGACCTCTGCTCTGATTCATACTTCTCCCCGCCACCCCCAACTCCCTACCTTTCTCATCCAGAAGTGTCAAGATTCTCAGTTTTGAAAACACCAGCTCTTTCCATGGTGTGCATCCCTGCCTCTTCATTCTGGAATCTTCAAAGGAGAAGTTTCCTGAGAAAAGATTACCAAAAAACTGACTTGCCTTTGCTGTTTTAAAAATTGTGGTAAAAAATATATAACATAAAATCTACCATCTAAACTGACTTTAAGTATATAGTTCAGTAGTATTGAGTATGTTTATATTGTTGGGTAACGGGTCTCCAGAACTTCCCTGCTATGCAAAACTGGACCTCTGTACCCATGAAACCACTTCTCATTTCCCTTCCCCCAGCTGGACAGTGTCAGTCTGTTTGTGATTGGCTTATTTCACTCAGCCTAGAGCCACAAGTTTCATCCATGTTGTGGCATCCGGCAGGATTTCCTTCCTTTATAAGGGTGCATAATATTCCGTCGTATGGATATGCCACATTTCGTTTATTCAGCCATTTGTTGGCGGACCTTTGGGCTGCATCTGCCTGTGACTATTGCGAACAGTGCTGCTGTGAACACGGTGCAAACATCTTTTTGAGATTCTGCTTTTAATTCTATGAATACACCAAAATGGGATTGCTGAGTCATTTGGTTTCCTTTGCTTTTTTACCTTCGATTTTTTTCTCTAATCTCTGTTACTCATTGTAGATCTAATACTCCATTTAGAAGTGTAAGACTCTGATGCAGTTCTTCTGTTTTCTAACAGATTAGTGGGTCGTGAAACCAAGTTGAAAGCGCTGGAGAACGGATTCTTTTTTCTATACTTACAATGCTCGCATCAACAACCCTCTGAGAACTATTTTTGTTGTTTACATCCAGGCCATTATTCATTCATCCAGTAAAGATTTAATGCGCAACTATCCCTGGTTTACTTTCACTGTACGATTTGCATGATATATCCTCAAATATTGACATCCTCCTCGCATATTTTCTGATAGGACCCATAAGTATTCTTTTCAGGGTATTTGTAGAGTCTTTAAAGAAGTGAACACAGGAACACTGAGGAAAAGTAATTTTTTATATTAAGTTAAAGTGGAATTTATAGTCGGGGTTTATGGCTAGTGAACAGTGCAAAGACAATTTGGAACTCTTCCCCAGGTGCGCTGACGCCGCTTTTGTGACCCGTTTTATGGAGCAGTATTAACAGGGAAGCCAAAGTGCTGCTATTATCTCATTTAAGCCTGTATCAGAGCAGTAGTTTTTCTGTATTGCCAATAAATTGTGTTTGTGCTAAAAGTGAATCCTTTGGGTGTTTCAGTTCATGGAGTTATGCTAGTCACACTTTTAATCTCTTGACTTGAAACTTGAACACAATATTTTCTCATTAGGGGAATGACATGTTTCCAGAGCATTATTTAACCACAGCCTTGGGTGTCAGGAGTCCTGGTTTTATCCACCAGCTTGTTTTGAGCCCTGTAGATTTCCTGGAGGCTGGAACAAAAAGCTCAAATTGCATGCTGGCGAAACTATTTCTTCTAGAAGCCTTCCTTCCCCTTCTTCCCATTCAGGCTTCTCAGTTCTAACAGCAGCCCCTTTCTGCCATAGTCCCTGTGTTGTGCAAGTCCAGCACCATTGAAGTGAGCATCCCCAGGGACCTGGTCGGTGGGCTGGAACTCTTCTTGACCAACACCTCCTGCCGAGGAGTGTCCAATGGCACCCACGTCAACATCGTCTTCTCCCTCAAGACATGCGGCACCGTGGTGGATGTAGGTTCCTCCTGGAGGACACTTGGGGAATGACCAAAAGCCAGTTACTTGGGAGGGAGTTGACAGAGGTATGCGGTATGGCTTGTGTGTGTCCTAGATGAAATCTTTCCATATGAAAGAATGGATTTCAAAACATCAAATGCCATTCATTTAACAAGTATATTATTGAGCATCTGTCTATGATCCTGGCACTGTGAGGATAGGAAGTTAAGACAAATTCTGCTGTTTCTGTTCTCATGCAGCCCAATCTCTCCCCTGTGTGTAGACATTTTCCTGAGTGTATCAGCACCAGTATTATTTTACTTGAAGAAAGTGACTGAGGTAGATGATGGTCCATGTATGAGGTAGCAAGTGAGTTCAAGCACTAAAGCAGGTAGAGGTAGAAGTTTTATACCTTCATCCAAGAATCTGTGCACATTTCTGTGCTGGGGAGTCTCAGGGATACATGAGATAAGATTTCCAGTTTTTCAGAACATGTACACTAGTATCGAGATGATAATACACACAACGTATAAGAAAGAGATAGTGATCTAGATGACAGGTGCTATAGGAAGCCAGAAAGGGGAAGACACTGGAGCAGCCCAGACAAGTACAACTTGCATTGGGGTGGGAGCCTGTGTGTGGTTTACCTTGCATACAGGTGGAGAGGATAAGATAGGACATTTCAGATGGGAAACAAATGAGCAAGTCCCAGAGAAGGAGCCCTTAAGCTTATGCTGAGGTGAATGGGCAACAAAGCCTGACAGGCCAGGAATTCATATTGGAAAGGAAACTGGAAGAGTTCCAAAGACTTGTCTTGTGTGCTAGGGGGGGGGGCATTTGGGGTTAAGCAGGCACTGTCATGATGAAATCAGAAGTGTGCAAGATGGATGGAAAAAAAGAGGACCTGGATCCTGGGGATCGATGCAGAGGCCTGTGTGATCATTAGGTTAAACAAATATTTATTGAATCTGACTAAAACAAAATCAGAGAGCTATTAGACTTGGGGTAAGACATGGAGGAGTTATTCGGGGAGAAGGTGACCCCACATTAGGCAAGTTGTGTTTGTTTTATCTGTGAGTAATGACTGGGGATGCCCATGAGTCACTTTCTGATACGCAGGAGAGCAGATGAGTCTGGACATAATGAATTGGAAATTGTGTGCATAAGTGTAACGGCTGAGGTTCTGCATGTGGATGAGTTCAGCACAAGGTCATGCTGCAGCATAATCACCAGGTCTAGGATTACAGAAAAAATAATATACAGAAGCTGTTCTTTTCTAAAACATAAGAGCTTTGAAATTGCTAATTCTGCATAGCTCAGGTTTTATGAGTAATATTCCCAAGGAATGTGTGGGTTGACCATTAAGTAGTACATAAAAAAATGTTAAAATGCTTCAGGCTTCAGCAACCAAATCACCAATGTGTTTCCAGGGCTGGAGATTGTTATGTTTATGAAGAGGAGGGAAAAAAAACCTTTGTAGAAACAAATGTAAAATCTCTTTCCTCTCTTTACCCTGGCCTGGCTCAGGTGGTGAATGACAAGATCGTGGCTAGCAACCTTGTGACAGGTCTACCCAAGCAGACACCAGGAAGCAGTGGGGACATCATCATCCGAACCAGCAAACTGCTGATCCCAGTGACCTGTGAGTTTCCGCGCCTGTACACCATTTCTGAAGGATATGTGCCCAACCTTCGAAATGCCCCACTGGAAATCAGGGGCCGCAGTCATGGAATCTTCCCATTCACTCTGGAGATCTTCAAGGACAATGAGTTTGAAGAGCCTTACCGGGAAGCTTTGCCCACCCTCAAGCTTCGAGACTCCCTGTACTTTGGAATTGAGCCTTTGGTGCACGTGAATGGCTTAGAAAGCCTGGTGGAGAGCTGTTTTGCCACCCCCACTTCCAAGATCGACGAGATCCTGAAGTACTACCTTATCCGGGATGGGTAATTATGCTGCTTAAAGGGTTTATTACTCCCAGTTCACATCTAACCTCTAGGTGCACAAGTACACTCAATAATTTCCCCAAACCATGTGGCACTCTTGTCAGCTCCTAATCAGTTCAGAAACCATTCATTGACATTTTGGAGATGAAAACTGGTGAGGGACAAGGGAGTCAAAAGTGATTGCAAGGGGTCTTGCTCAGACGACTGCCTGGATGTCATTAATCAAGACGAAAAGGATATAAGTAAAAAAGCAGATTTGAGGTTAAAATATTGAATACGATAGTTCCAAATAATAATTTTGAATTGTAAATGCCTGCATTTAAGTTCTTTGGCTGCTCCATTTCCTACAGTGTTCTTAACATCCCCCTGACTATTCTATACCTACCAATTTATACTACTTAATCCCTGTACATTTTTCCCCCATTCTCCCCCTTCCCTCTCCCAATTGATAATCCTCCAAATGGTCTCCATATCTATGATTCTGCTTCTGTTCTACTTGTTTGCTTAGTTTGCTTTTTAGATTCAGTTGTTGATAGTTGTGAATTTATTGCCATTTTAATGTTCATCATTTTGATCTTTTTCTTAAATAAAAATCCCTTTAACATTTCATATAATAATGGCTTGGTGATGATGAACTTCTTTAGCTTTACCTTGTCTGGGAAGCACTTTATCTGCCCTTCAGTTCTAAATGATAGCTTTGCTGGATAGAGTACTCTAGGTTGTAGGTCCTTGCTTTTCATGACTTTGAATATTTCTTGCCAGTCCCTTCTAGCCTGAAAAGTTTCTTTTGAGAAATCAGCTGGCAGTTTATGGGCACTCCTTTGTAGGTAACTATCTGCTTTTCTCTTGCTGCTTTTAAGATTCTGTCCTTATCTTTAGCCATTAGCATTTTAATTATGATGTGTCTTGGTGTGGTCCTCTTTAGGTCCATCTTGTTTGGGACTCTCTGTGCCTCTTGGACTTGTATGTTTATTTTCTTCTCTAGGTTAGGGATGTTTTCTTTCATTATTTTTTTCAAATAAGCTTTCAATTTCTTGCTCTTTCTCTTCTTCTGGCACCCTATGATTTGAATGTTGGTACATATGAAGTTGTCCCATAGGCTCCTTAGCCTATCTTTGGTTTTGTTTTTTTGGATTCTTTTTTCTTATTATTATTCTGATTGAATAGTATTTTCTTCCTTATGTTCTAAATCATTGATTTGATTCTTGGCTTCATCCCCTCCACTGTTTATTCCCTTTATTCCCTGTAATTTTTTCTTTATTTCACTTACTATAACCTTTATTTTTGCCTGATTCTTTTTTATGCTATTGAAGTACCCAATGGGTTCCTTGAGCATCCTAATAACCAGTGTTTTGAACTCTGCATCTGATAGATTGCTTATCTCCATTTTGCTTATTTCTTTTTGGGGAGTTCTGTTCTTTCATTTGGGCCATATTTCTTTGTCTACTCATTTTAGGAGCCTCCCTGTATTTGTTTCTGTGTATTAGGTAGAGCTGCTTTGACTCCCTCTATGAGCAGTGTGTCCTATTGTAGAAAAGTGCACCTGTAAGTTGTATGGGGCAGAGACTTAGGTAATCGCCAGCATAGAGTAACCCTTGTGAACCAGGATGATGGAGTCTCTGATACGATGTTGTTGCTCTGTAGCTCTGTTGGGGGACAGTTCAGAGAGGGGACTGTGGCTGCTGCCTGGCCTCTGGAGTTTTGTTCCAGAGGAAGTTGCCCCCAAGCACTTGCCCTGCTGCCAGACACTTCAATTCCTCCCCCTATGCCACTGGTGCCCTTCTAGCTGCTGCCCCAGTGCTGGTGCCCAGAGGGAGAGAGTCTATGTAGGTCCTAAGTCTGTTGTGGGCTCTGTAAGAGGAGACACCTGAGAATCCCACAGTGTCTTCTGCCAACCCACCTCCCACTGGTTTTCACAGCCAGAAGTTGTGGGGAATTATCTTCCTGGCACTGGAACCCTGGGCTGGGTGGTCTGGTGTGGGGCTGGGATTCTTTGCTCCTAAGGAATCCCTCCTGATTTTCATCCACCACACATGGGAGTGGGACTGCCTAGTCCACGTCTCTGCCCCCTCCTACCCATCTGGATAAACGTAGCTTTCTTAATTCCTTGATTGCTGAACTTCCATACAGTTTGATTTTCTGATGATTATTGTGATAGTTGTTTCATAGTTTAGTTGTACTTTTTGCTGTGGTTGTGCAAGGAGGCAAGCTGTGTTTACCTACACCTCCATCTGGACCAGAAGCCTGAAAACTTTTTAATGGCTCTTGATTTCCTTTGATTGATAAATGTAATTGTTTACCAGCAGGAATCCTTCTAGCCTCAGATTCCTGTAGTCAGTCTCCTTAGCTTGTTTTTAGAATATGGAAAAATGTGCCATTCTGTGCTGGTTTAGATGGCCAGTAATAGATCTCACAAGGATCTGTAGTCCTTTGGATTTATTGCCTCTTAAAGTAATCTCCAGAAAGTTTTAAAAGAAAAAATAGAAGCACCGTATTTAATTTTTTTTAGATATATACTTAATGCTAAGTAGATTATAGAATTGATTTACTTTTAGGGGGAGAGTAAATTTTGGTTCCTTTTTCATTTTTTTATACAGCCTTATCAGTTTACTATTGACATACAATAAATACACATATTTAAAGTGTACAGTTTAGTAAGTTATGATGTATACACTCATGAAACTGTCGCTACCATCAAAATAATGAATATTTCTCTAACACCAAGACTTTTCTTTTACCCCTCATATTTACTTTTGCAAAAATAAATGTATAATCATAACTCACCGGAGAATCATGTAATCTGTAATCTCAATAAAACTTGTGAAGTTTGTTTGTATATTCATTATTCAGACCCTTAGGACATTTTTTTTAGATAGTTCTAAGAAGGTATACTATTTCATTTTCCAACCCTCAGCACATACAAAGCAGAAAATAAAAAACTGGAATAAATTAAATGCTTAAAAAGTAGAGACAAGAACTCAAAAACACAACTGTGTAGGCCTGTTTAATACAGGCAAATAGTCCCACCTCTGGGACAGTCATGGGTACTACAGTAATGGTGCACCTGAGATAATCCCTCAGGATGAAAATCCAGCTCTCAGCCCTGCTCACTGTGCCTCACCCTCTGATTTCTACATTCTCCAGTTTCTGCTCATGTCAGAGGGAACTATGAGCAAGTCCCAAACTCTGTTGTTACTTATACCCTCCTGGCTCTGCACCTGCTGTTTCCGCTGCCTGAAATCTTCCCCTTTTCTTCACGTGTGAATTTTACTGGTCCTTCAAGATTCAGTGAGGTTTATTTCCTCCATGAAGTCTTCCCCGATTCCTTCCAACCTTCCTTCTCCTTTCTCCTCAATGCTTAGCCCATAGTGAGGATCACTGAATATTTGCCTGATGAATTATGCAATGAGCATTTAGCATAATAGTGCAGAGCCTTCAATCAACATAATGTAGTTCACTTACATCTATAAATTGTTTGATGATTTATTGTCCTCAGCTTAAGTGCAATTGAGGCTGATTTCCCCTGATATTTAACACATCTGATTCACCTCCCTCTAGCATTAGTTGATACACGCTCTGAGAATGAAAAATAATTTCATACCAGCCAAGGCAAAGTGGAATTAGAAAGTTAATCTCCAGAAAAAGAAACATGTTGAAATCCAAAATCAAATATCGGGCAACTTTTGCATAATCAATTTCTTTGGAGTATCATCTATCATCATTCCTTTCTGGTATCACATGAACTTGAAGTTGTCAGAACTAAATTGTTTAACCACAGCAAACACCAAATCAAGGTCCAGAGTCTGTCCTGCATTCTATTCTGTAATGTGTTGCCTAGGAACAGTGCTCTGTGCTTCATTTTCTCTTTTAAAGGAGAATAATAGTATTTAAATTTGATAATATATTTTATTTAACCCAATTTCTCCAAAATATTATCATTCTAACATCTAGTCAATAAAATATTATTAGTGAGATATTTTACATTTCCTGCTAAATCTTTGAAATCCAGTGTGTATTACACTCTGCAAGCACATCTTGGTTTTTTTTCTTTTGTTTGTTATTCCAAGGTCCCCACCCCTTAGTATTTTTAGATAAATTTAAAATGCTGAGACACTTAGATGAAAGTGCCATTTTGATACTGCGTTGCCAGTGTTAGTGTTATAAATATGGGACTATACGCTCCTTGATTTCATAGACCGTATCGTTCATCCGCCTGTGCTCCGCAGCGCCCTGCAGAGTGTGTTGCGCAGATTAGATGCGGAACAGGATTTATCACAGCACGTGATTGGAAGATGGCAGAAATTAATTTTACCTAAGGAAAATGAAAATAAATACGTAAATGCAAGAAATAACAGAAATCGCATTCTATGTTTACATCCTCTTCAGCTCAGTGGAGTAAGATAATAATAATACAAGTCAAAACGTCTTACTTTTAAACAATTTTGTTGGAGTTTTCAACTGCACTGAAAGAGCAAGTAAAGAACTAGAAAGTGGCCCATTAGCACATGGAGCAAGTATCCAGTTTCACAGGCTTTATGGCTGATTTTCACTTTTTCCCTGGCCTGGTAGACAGAAACTATTAGGTATCCATAAAAAGAAAAATGCTTAGAAAAAACTTCATTTAGAATTCAGGGCGAAAAGATGATACAGTGTGATCCTTGGCCTTTAACCTTTAAGGAGAAAAGTTTCATAAATATGAAACGTTGGCCTCAAACTGGAAAATCTGTAATACTTCTTTTCACCCAACTAACCCTGTAGACCTGAGATTAAAACCCCAAACCCCATGAAGCTACAGCTTAGTATTAAGTTTGGGAAAAGATGGATTAAAACAGTTTGGAGGTGAATGACTTTTCGCCAATAGAACCAGTTATTTATTCTCTAAGAAACTTGGATCTTTATGCAGCTCTCTGAATTGGGATTTGCTTGCCCTTGAATCCCCTTCAGGGGTAACTATGTATTAAGTATCCATAAATATTTATGAGCTCCAGTTAAACAAAAGCCTTTTCAAACCAATAATAAAGTACAAGATTGCAGAATTCCTGCAATATATTGCAAATTAAAATACAGCCTTACAAAAAGACCTTTATGTAAAAAGGTATCTTTGAAATAAATGTTGCTGGTGCTGCTAACACTTCTACACATGGACTTAACTGGAGGTCCTAGTGTGCAGTTTGTGGGTCAGTGAACGACAGCTGGGACGCACGGTGCCCATGAGCAGGGCTGGGTCGGAAAGGAATTTCATTTTTCCTTCATTCTCAAAAAGCTTGGGTGCAGCCCAGCCTCCTCCACCCAGTTTCCCTCTGCTTGGACCGGGCACGTTGGCCTGGGTTGTTTTTCCACCTCTGCTTGAACAATCAAGTCTTACGTGCTCTCCTGTCCTACTTTAGCTGTGTTTCAGATGACTCCGTAAAGCAGTACACGTCACGGGACCACCTCGCAAAGCACTTCCAGGTTCCTGTCTTCAAGTTTGTGGGCAAAGACCACAAGGTAAGCTGAGCCCCCCGCCCCAGCCACTGAGCCTTCCTTCCCAATGCCCACCCTGCTGACATTCTAGGAGCCCACAGTTACAATCTACATCACCTGTGTAAAAAATACTGTCAAACTGGCCATGTAGAAGCTTAACACTTTCATGAATGTCATAACTATCTGTCCCCTCCCAATAAAATAACTGTGTTTGTTCAAAGAAAGCCTATGTGATCCCCATTTCAAACCCCTGTGGGCAGGTATGGCTGAAAAAGCCTGTGTAGTGACCTCCTGGCAAAGAATACGGCCAGAAAATTCACAGAAAAAAATAAATGCTGAAATACTCAGTGAAAAAGTATTTAAGATGCCAATTAAAACAATTGACACTATTTTATGCATATTAATGTATAAAAATTATGAATCATAACACTTGCAAAATTACATTGTACATTTATACAATGGCTGTATAAATGGGTATACTTTCTGGAAAGTTGTCTAATGATATGTATAATAACCATAAAATCACCATATTCTTTTTTCTAAAAATTCCAATTCTCAAAAACAAGCAAACAAAGGAAGAAAAACGAGACTTGTGGGCTGTTTGTAGTGCTGTTATACGGGGCGTGAAGAACAAGCCCCCAAACAGGGCAGCCATATCAACTAGTGCAGTACTAAGTAGTTATTAAAATGGCATAGGAATATGGAAATACAGAAAAAGGAGATATGAAAAAACTTGTCATAACAATTTACATACATATGGAATATGCTTTTTTAATGTGCATACATGGATAGAGGTTATAAGCAGTTTTATATGGAAAGGTAAGCTGGAAGGTTTTTTTCCTCAACAGAGTTGTTGAAACATTTCAACACAAATTTAAGAGGCCAACGGTCTTTTCCACACCGCCTTTCAGTGTACCGACGTCCTTCCCCGCTACATCACTGCTCCAGAACAAGCGCTAACTCTGACGACTAATCCTGCTCTCCCTCCTCAACTAGGGAACCCACTTTGGGAAGTTACTTACAGGAAGAAGCTCGGAGAAAGAACTTCTTCACACACAAGTGCATGGGAGCCAATGTTATTCCTCATCTCGATGTGAGGAGCGAAGGTGTTCACATTAGTAGATGTTGCCTTCTCAGAGGTCTCTCCGGGCCTTGAACAACCGCATAAGCTATGGACATGGGGTTTTCAATCGCCCGCAGGACTCCATGTGTTTGCCACATCACTAATGTGTGAATTTGGGCAAGTTCTCTCGTATCTCTACTGTCTGTTTTCTCATCTGTAAAATGGGGATGATAACATCTACCTCAAAGGGTTGTTGTTTAGATGAAATGAGATAGTATATATGAAACATGTGGCAGTATCTGGCTTCTAGAAAGTGCCCCACAGGCGATAGCTGTTATAATTTTTTTTGTTAATTATGATTATGGTCCTTGCAGGAAGTGTTTCTGCACTGCCGGGTCCTCGTCTGTGGAATGCTGGAGGAGCGGTCCCGCTGTGCCCAGGGCTGCCACCGGCGAATGCGTCGCGAGGCGGAAGGACGCAGCACAGCTACTATGCAGAGCCGGATGCTGACAGGCGGCCCAATCACCATCGACTGGGAGGACTAGGACCCGAACACCCAAGACCTGACTTCGGGCTGCCCACCTGTTTGGACCTTCTCCCCATGCCCCCTGAGAACATCCGTCAACACGCTAGAACACCGGTGTTCAAACCTCAGGCTGTGGGTCTAGATGCTCCTGGACCCGACTCGCTCTGATTCCGGCCCACCGGGTCGAGAGAGGGCAGCGCAGTGCCGAGCCACCGGACCCCCGTTAGGGCTTCATCCTCCTAAGGCTGAAAGCTCTGCTGCCCACGCAGAAAGCAGTTCACCCCATTCCCTCCGTTTCTTTTCTACAATAAAACACCTTGTACAGGATGCAGTAGTACCACTAAAATCAGAAGTTGGGTATAATATTTCAAATTAAGAACTTAAAAAAGTAAACAGTTGTTTGAAACTATGATTTAAATACCCACTGACTTCTCAAATATGTAAGTAATATACCCTGAAATTTCAATTAAAATACAGAATAGTTGTAGGGGATTTGGAAATTCATCAATATAAGTGTGTACTGAAAATACTATTTGGATTTTCTCTTTCACAATATTTTCTTCTGATGTTTTTATATTGTCTTAAGTGAAATGTCTTCAATGAATAAATGTTAAATTCATTAACATGCATTTCAGTGATTCAATGACTGAATTGTAGACAAAACTAAAATTTGGTAATATAAGCCCTGTTCTTTGGTATTCTATACGCTCAGATTGATAAGGCAATAGAAAAAGTTATAAAATACTATCTTGTAGGTGCTTAATAAATTTTATTGAAATAAATAGCATAAACCACAGAGATAAATTTTATCTAAAGTCAAATTCAATTTCTTAATATTAATTTTATGGGCTTACATAAGATCAGAAAACAGCTTTTCTTCTTTTTCTTTTTAGAAATAGCTACAATCAACATCTTGATGGAACCAGTAAAATTAACAAAAGGAGAGGAAAGGAGAAAATTCTCTAGAATGGGGGTTTACCAAATTTTTCTGAAAAGGTCAAATGGTAAATGTTTTAGGCTTCCTGGGCCATACCGTCTGGGTCACAAGTATTCAACTCTGCTGCTGTGGCCTGGGAGCACCCACAAGCACATGTGCGCACAGCGCTGTTCTAATCAGACTTCACATAAACCAGGGTTGGGCCTGATTTGGTCCATGGGATTTCATTGCCAATCCCTGCCCTTGTGGCTCTCCATCCTCACAGCACATCAGAATTGCTTTTATGAAATAGCAACACGGGCATCCCTCAGAGATACAGTCAATTTGGTTCCAGACCATGACAATACAGTGAGTATCACAATAAAGCACATCACAATCTTTTTTTCTGGTGGGAGGTCTGGCCCTCAATTTGTAAAAAATGTAACATCTGTGAAGTGCAATAAAGCCAAATTCAACAAAACAAGGCCTGTCTGTGGACACCACCCCCAGAGAGCCTTTGCTGGTTCTCCTCAGCTGATTCTAATTTACTGTCAGGGTTGAGAACCACTATTTGGGCAACGGCCACTTGTCTCTCACTCCCCTCAGATTTTAGGGACTTTTCCAAGTTATCTTCAGTGGCAGTTTTTACGAAGCACTTCTCTGATCCTAACATGATATGAAGACCACCAAGTACTTGGGGACGTCAACAGGAATCGTTCACCGAAGGAAAAGAAACGGAACCTCAGAGACCAAACTCCACCTGACCTCCACCTGCACTGACTTTCATCTGGTGAGCCTGTGACCGCTGGCTCTTATTTCTTTAGTGCCAGAGGGAATAACTGTGATCCTTGATGGAACTTACCAGGTTGGGTTCTGTTTTCTTCTAAGCGAAATGGAAGCAAATTGGTGATAATGGAATTCATTCATCTCTTTTCAAATTGTCTAAAAAGTACACTTTATTGTATGTGAGATGCTTACTGGCAACTGAAACATGGACTAGAGGAAACTCATTGCTTCCCAAATGGTTGGACTCTCCAAAATTTCACTTATGAATATGATTGTTAAGTTCAGGAATCCCAGTATTTAGTCTTTATTTATAGTCTTTAAACTAAGAGCTGAATTTCCAGGCAGATGTGTCTGAGTTGGGGAGACCAGCATTAAAGTGATGAACGGACTTCGGATCACTGCGTGTCTTTTTTCCAATTCTCCTCAAAGGATGGGACTCAAGTTTTAGCTGCCGAGTGTTTCCTTCCTCCTGCTTTGTGGTGTCCAAGCTTTTGGAAGAAGGGATGAGACACATCTGCCACATTTTACCCTCTCCAAGACTGACAGCTGTGGTGTCACTCGAACCAGCAAGGAATCACCTCTTCCTTATAACTCTTCTTTCTCCTCTTCTGCGCAGATGCAGGCTGCCCGTTGACTATTCATAAAAGGTCGGCAGCCCAAGGTCCATACAGTGTTAAACACGGTGTCAGCCAGAGAATCACATGCTACTTGAAAAATATGTAGAGAAGTAGAAAAGTTAACACATAAAACTACCCTCAAGCAGTATGAGTAATTTTAAAGAGGCAATGTCTTTCCAAGCTTGACATCATACCCAGAGGAAAGGAGAAACAAGATCCAAATACAGAATTAAAGGAAAAGCATACATTTAAAAGAAGCTTTTTCAGAGAAGCATCCATCTAATCTAGTAGAGCAGAATACACTTTGGGGTGCCCTCCTTTTATGGGCCTCCAGGTCAGAATTGTGGTTAGCCATCAGAATCTTCCATACCACTATGCTCACTCCATGGAAAATTGATCATTTCTGCAGAACGCTTGCTCAGACAACACTACTGTGTTTCCTGTAGCTTTCCCTGTTCAAGTGTGGGGTGAATAGCCATTTAGTCACTGAAAAACAGGTGTGCCTGTTGGATACACTGGTCAGCCACTCTCTCAGGCATCGGGGATACAGAGGCCAAAGGGATCCCAACTCAAGTATCTCACGGTTTGGAAAGAGAGGATGACAGGATAGACAGGCGAAGAGATGGTTACCCTATGCCGCAATTGAAGTTACCCCAGGATGGTATAGGAGCCCAAGGGTCCCTATCCCTTTTGGGGTAAGGATTGCTATGGAAAGCATCTCAGAGCACCTTCTATTAGAATTTTGATAGGGAGAACATTCAATCTGTAGATTCATTTGGGTAGTACGGACATCAATATCAATTCTTCCAATCCATGAGCATGGACTATCTTTCTATTTATTTGTGTCTTCTTCAATTTCTTTCATCAATGTCTTATAGTTTTCAGTTATAGGTCCTTTACCTTCTTGGTTAAATCTATTTCTAGGTATTTTATTCTTTTTGATGCAATTGTAAATGGGATTTAAAAAAAAATCTCTTTCTGGTAGTTTGTTATTAGTGTATGGAAGTGCAACAGATTTTTGTATATTGATTTTATATTCTGCAACTTTACTGAATTTATTTATTACTTTTAACAGTTTGGGGGGGGTCTAGGTTTTTCTATATAATGTCATGTCACCTGCAAATAGTAACTTTTATGTCTTCCATTCCAATTTGGATTCCTTTTATTTCTTTTTCTTACATAATTGCTCTGGCTAGGACTTCTAATACTATGTTGCATAGAAATGGTGAGAGTGGGTATCCTTCTCTTGTTTCTGATTTTAGAGAAAGAGCTTTCAGCTTTTCACCATGATAAAGCTGTTTCAACAACAATAATGAATGATCAGAGTGTTCCAAGCAGAGGGAACTGCAGATGCAGAGAGATATGGGCCATCAACCCAAGTAGTTTGGAAAGGCAAAAGTCAGGAGAGAAATCAGAAATAAGCAAGTTTGATGCTAAAGAGATAGGCTAAAGATGAACATATGTATGTCATAGTAAGGAGTTTGGATTTAACCCTAAGGAAGAGGAAGATGACCAGATTTGTATGGTAAAAAAATATATCTGGTCCCTATGGGGAGAATAAATTTGATGGGACCCAGAGATTGAGTTAATTTGCAGTAAGTTTTCAGGGATATTGAGGAGAAACAACCAACAGGACATTGCTTGAAGAAGGTAACTTGACCTGACCCTCGATTAGCAGTGAGCACTTCCTCACCCTTTGCTGGTGCAGACAGAGTGGTACTCCCTTTCACAGAGCCTAATCAATCATCTGTGTTTTCAAGCCCTCAGATTACTCAAGGGCTACACTCTGAATATGGATCTTCGAACAAGATCTCGATTTTTCCTACTGACCTTCTCAGTGGTACAAGGTCAGCTTTTTATAAGCCAGACTTTCAAACATCACCATCTAAAATATATATAATGCTAATACCCAGGTGTAATGTTGTGGCTTCAGAAACTAAGGGATTAAAATTTTTCCTAAAGTGAATTAGGAAAAGGAAATTACAGAATTAGTGTTAGAAATCGAGTAGCTAAGCAGCTGTTTAAAAATAATTATCCTCAAGTACATGTACAGACCTTTACACAAAAAAAGATAGGTTTTTAAAAAGTTCTTTCCCTGACTGAGAACAAAATAAGAAAATAACCAAGTGGTCCCATACAGAATAATTCCTTTTATGGAAAATTACTTAACAGTGGAATGGATAGCTAAAGCCAACTGGGCAACTCTTTCTCCACTTTACTGGATAAGTTTTTATATCTCTGGGAAGGCTCTGGTGTGGCCCCATCCATCAGGAGTGGTGCCAGCAGCTCCTGGACAAGACAGCAAGAGCGTCAGCAAACGCGTGCCCAGCATCCCCCTCGGCCTTTCTTGAATGGTTCGGTGTTCCATAAAGGTCAATGAGCATTCATGGCCTCTTTGAGGAAAGGGTCTCTGGCTACATTTCTGTGTGTGTGAAAACAGGAACAAAACTGCCTGCTCATAGGTAGATGCCCTTAAGATACTTACTTTCCACTTTGGAGACAAAGCCCAGACTTCGCTTCAGGTCAGAGCAGATAGAGTGGAGGCACCATCGGAATTTTGCATCGCAGCGATACTTGTTGGCACCGCAAGTGTCGTAACAGACATCCAGCTGGTTGCAGCACTTGGTCATTGCTGGAATGCCCAAGTCCATCTGGGGAAAAGAGAAGGAGGAAAATGCCACGTTTAGACCAAGAACCTTAGGCAACCTTGCCCCTATGCTGAGCAGGCCAGTTCTCAAATTCCTGCTACATATTCAGATCAATTGAGAAACACCAGTGACTTGAGAGAATATGTCAGGCTGATAGTCACAGGATGGTGAGTTTCAATCAAAATTTAATTATTAGTTTAATAACTCAGAGTGATCTATTTTCTCTTCTTCTGGATTGTAGTAATTTTTAAATTCACAGGCCACTGCAGTGATGAAAATAGAAATCGGAACGTTAGTCCAGGAACCGAGCTTCAAGACTTCCAAATTTAGCTAAAACTCATGTGATATTTTGTTTGAGCAAAAGATCCCAAGGCTCAGAATTATGAAAAATAAAGCCTTAGTTCCTCAAGCAGTCACCAGCATTGATCAGAGACTCACCGCACTGTTTTAATGGTGTGTGTGCACATCTGTACGTGTTGGGGAGCAGAGTCAGAGTGAGCACACAGAGCTCCTGAACACAAGCCACTCTGCTCACATCTAACACACACCCAGACACACTTGTGTGTGCATTTGTTAACCAAGGTAAATGTTGTGGCATAAGCTGAGTAAGCTCATAGAATGCCATATTAAAGTGATCAAACAAGAATTTTTTAGAGGATTTTGAAAGAAGATGAAGAGAGGATTAACAGAAATTAGGGTAGACTTAGAAAATAGCAGGTAAAGGAAGGAAATAATGAGTAAATCATACATGAGCAGGTCAATTAGTTTGCTTAGTCTTCAAGAGTCTTAGCAGGGAAATGCATACATATTAAAACTTTTCACTGGGGAAAAGGCTAAGTTGATGGATGACCTTGACTTCCAAAGTAACAAGTTAGACTTGATAAACACTTGAGTGAGGAAGGGACACGATGCAAAGAGTGAAAAAGAAGAGTAATTGTCATATGGTGTGTAAAATAGATGGAAACAGGGTGGGTCTAGATGTAGATAGGGCGTCTTGGAATCTTTTGCAGTTTTTCTGAGAATATAAACTTGGACTTGGATAGAATCTGTGAAAATCTGGTTTCAGGGCATGGTGGGGATTGATTCATCAGCTATTATGAGTCCTTTCCTCTTGGGTCTCCTAAGTGTTCTCTTATTCAAACTTTTATTCCAAAGCCACCTAAGCAAAATATGGAGTTTGACTGTTTAAAATGCCCTTTTAAGCAAAATTAAGATATAATCTAACTCATTATTAGACTAGGCAGAGGCCTGGGCTTACAATTCTGGGTAAACTACTTTGTTTATATCTTACCCCTAAAACTAAAAATATATCACACAGAGGTAGCTGAGAATTATATGAGTACAGTGGCTATCATTCAATCCAACTAAATTGGAAATTCTTGAACTAGTTCAAGTTTGTATCAGCAAACTAAATGACATTACTTCCAAAATAGAGTGCATAGCACTTCCATAGCTGCTAAACTGGTATCAAGTAAAATATATTGGCCAGAAATAGGTGGTTTTTCTAACATAAATATATATTTGAAATGATAGTCTTTCTCCTGTGTCCACACACACATGCCGATTATTGCGGATGAGGCTGGACACACAGCTGCGCAGGTTGTTCGATGCACAAGAGGGTCATAGCTATGGGTTGCTTTCCCACAAGACATCATGGATTTATAGATTTATTAAGAAAAATATCTAGCCAATAGCAATCAAGTTTCCTTTTCTAACAAAATCAGCAAATTAAGATAAATTTCTGACAAATTGAAAAAAAACTATCTTGAGGAAAGGGGACCATTTTCCAATCTGCATAAAAATGCCACACGGAACAGGATTTAGTTAGAATAAGCATCATGCTGCTTAGACAATGATTATAAAGTAAAATCTTTTGAATCATCAGAAAAGTGAAGTTGAGCTTAGTAAAGGTGCAATTTAAAAAATCACAGTTTAGATATGAAATTCCTCTACTTACATTTTACATAAAACCTCTTTTCTAAAGAAGTCTTAAAAGAAATTAATTTATAACTTATTTTCAGGGGAGGCCGACAGTTTGAGAAATGGTCTACAGTGGGTGATAAATGTTTAGTCAGTGGCTGGATGTGTGTGTGTGGAGGGTTATTTTAGGGAGGATGTTTGCAGATTTCTATGATGTTAATAGTCCAAAAATAGCTGATTTGACACTCCCGACACAAAACGTCCTGACGATGCTCCCCAGTCAGCTCTCATTGGTCAGTACCAGCTGGCTCCAGCACAGGACGGGGAAAGCTCTGAGATCTGTTTCATATTTAGTTATGTTTGAGCCCCTAAAGCTTGGCAGGTGTTTGCAATGGTGATTTCTCGGTTCACTGTATAAGGGCTTATCTGAGAGACAGCTGCTTCTGAGTAAAGGAAATCAGACACTTCTTTGAAAAATTATCTCCCTTCTTCTGTATCCAATTTAAAATCTTAATCACATTGCTCAACTATATTCTATAAGTGATCACTTCCATCAGTGATAACTCTTGAACTTGTCTTAATTAAAACCAATCCCTTCACAACAGCATGGATGGAACTGGAGAGCATTATGCCAAGTGAAATAAGCCAGGCGGTGAGGGACAAATACCATACGATCTCACCTTTAACTGGAACATAATCAACAAAACAAACAAGCAAGCAAAATATAACCAGAGACATTGAAATAAAGAGCAAGCTGACAATTACCAGAGGGATGGGGGAGAGGGATAATGGGGAAAAGAAGGGGAAGCTCCATCAAGGAACATGTATAAAGGACCCACAGACGAGGACAACGGGGTGGGGAGGATTGAATGTGGGAGGTGGGGGTGGGTAGGGTGGGGGAAAGGAATGGGGGAAAAATTGGGACAACTGTAATTGCGTAACAATAAAAAATAAATTAAAAAAAAGGAAAATCAATTAAGAACATGATGGTGGTGGTACGTACACTTTCTGGTACCTTTATACCCAGGAAGTAGGAGCTGCAGCCATTGGGCTCCTGAGGCTTGTAGTTAGGTCTGGGCATTGGTGCCTTTCCTAGCAGAGAAAGAAAGCAAAGAAGCAGGAAGAAATATTTAGAAATGAAGCATTTGGAAGCCTTCATGAAGTAAAAATGATCTAAAAGCGTATTCAATTTTTCCTTTCAAAGTTATTGTTCCTCAGCAGATACATCCAAATTAGGTGGTGATGATGGTAGTGATGATGATCTCATAAAAGACAAATCTGGCATTTTTCTCCTACTCTCGAAGAATTTTATGAGCATTTATTTAATAGGAATTCTAACGTTTCTTAAGTGCATGACCTTGAAGATGAGGTGCATGGCAAAACTGAGCTGAAATGCTCTCCACTGTCCAGCCTCACTCCTTGCGCAGAAAAAGGAAAACGCTACCTAATTGTACACTTCAGGAATCAGAATTATAACTACCGCAAATATTTTTCCAAAATCACTTGAATGGAATTTTGCAAAATTCCATAGATGCAGACACTGTTATTGACCAAAGAACAAAGAAAACACCCCTATCTTTGGCATTTCTAATACAGAACTAAGCAGAAACTGTCTAAAAAGCTTTTAATATCCTGGTTTCTCCTACATGGCATTTCAGTTATTTATTTTTTATTGTTGTTCAAGTACAGTTGTCTGCCTTTTCACATTTCAGTTATTTAATGACCTTGCACATACATACAAGGAACCTTTGTCAGTTGCATCAATGGCAGTCATCATAAAGATGAACTTGACCTAGGGTGACCTCAGAACAGCCATTTCCAGTGAGTATTTTTATCTATTACCTGGGTAGGAAGAATGGGGCTGAAAGGCTGTGTGACTTGCCTAAGCCACACAGTAAGTGGAGGAAGTAGGAGGTAAATCCAGATGTTTTGTTTGCCTCCAAAGCCCAAGTTCTCCTTTTAGCAGATGCAAGACAAAGTGTAAGATTGAAGAAATAAGCTAAGAATTAATCCTTGAAGTGAGTTACATGGCATTTCTATTTTTTCCTTTAGTCTTCTATCAGATATTTTATTTTAATTATTCTATTACGTAATTTCAAAACTGAAGAAAAGTCAGAGAAACAAACACCCATGAGCCCATTACATGAACATAATAAAGGTTAACATTGTCAAACTTCCTATAAATTTTTTAAATTAAATGTTACAAGTACAGTTGAAGCCCCTTTACACCCCACTTTCTGTTTTAACTTTTAAATACTAAGTCTGAGCTTTAAAGCCCTCCCTCCTTACCATTCCTCAAAATTGTCTTGATTATTCTTGGACCTTCACTCTTGCTCCTGAATTTGAGAGTCACCACAGTTCGAGATGGTCAGAATTTTGCTTGAACATACCTTGAACTTATACATTAATATGGAGACAACTGACTTTCTTAGACTATTCTGTCTTCTCAAGCATGGGCAAGGTAAAACTTCTCATTTGCTTATGTCCTTCCATAGAGTATCTTCACCTTCTTGATAGTATTTTTTGAAAAACAAAAGTTTTTATTTTTGATGAAGTCTAATTTATCTATTTTCTTTTTTCAATGAGGTAACATAAAATTAACCGTCTCAGAGTGGCATTCAGTGCGCTCATAGTGTTGTGCAGCCATCACCCCTACCTAGTCCCCAAACGTTCCCATCCTCCTCCGAAGGACAGCCCATTCCCTTTAAGCAGTTGGTCCCCATTCTCCCCCGCCCTCCGGATCCCTGGCAACTGCTCATCTGCTTTCTGTTTCTAGAGATTTACCTATTCTGGATATTTAAATAAGTGGAATCATACAGTATGTAACATTTTGTGACTGCCTTCTTTCACGTAATGTGTTCACAGTTTGTCTGTGTGGCACTCCATTTCTTTTTATGTCTGAATCCACTCTGGAAATACCACAGTTTGCTTATTCATCCATCCATTGATGGGCAATTTGGTCGTTTCCATCCTCTGACTCCTGGGAAAAGTGCTTCTATGAACAGTGTGCACGTGTACTTGTTTAGAAATCTGTTTTCAATTCTTTTGTGTGTATACATTGAAGGGGTGGAGTTACTGGGTCATATAGTAATCTTATGTTTAACTTTTTGAGGCATAATCAACCTGTTTTCTTCAGTAGCCGCATCCTTTCCATTCCAACCTGTGCTGCACAAGGGTTCCAATTTCTCCCCACCCCCACAGTTTACAATGTATTTAGATGTGAATTATGTATTCTTATCCTGCTTGGACCAATCTGAAGATTAGGGATTGTTTGAGCTCTGGAGAATTCACAGCCATTGTCTTAATATTCTATTTTCCTCATTCCTCTAGTTTCTCCTTCTGGGCCTTGTATCACTGCATGGTGAATCTTTTTAATCCTATGCTTCTTAAACTCTCTTGTTTTCCATTTCTTCTCTCTCTGTACTGAATTTTTACTAGCTTCATCGAATCTATTTTATATTTTCTTAATTCTCTCTATAGTGACTAATCTGCTATTTAACTCATCCACTGAGTTTTCTCTTTAAATGACTATAATTTTCATTTCCTAGAATGCTACTTAATTCTTTTAAATGTGTGTGTTCATTTTCATTGATTATTTTTATTATGCTTTCTGTTCCTTTAATAACTTCAAATATTCTTGTTATATTATTTAAATATATTATTATATTATTTTTATACAGGGTCCAGCAGAGGTAACACTGCTTGAGTGTGGTTGGTAGGGTATGTGAATATCTCACACGAGATGGGCAGCAATTTGAACATTTCACCTAAAATGTCATATGGTGTGCTTGAGTGTGATATCATTATGCTACAGAATGACACGCTTATGATTTTGTAACAAAAAGGGGGTATTATTTGTAGATTGTTTTTTCCCTCCAGTTTTGGGGATGCTAAGTCTTTCATTTTTTAATGTTTACTGACTCTCCCTTAGGGTGTATTATTTTTCACACGTTGTGTAAATTTTTAGTGAGAGCTCATCTTCAGAGCGGCTTGTTTTTCTGAAGGACTCCTGTGTTCTGGGTTGTACACTATAAAGCGGTCCCTCAATTGCCTTTGCTGGGGCACTAGGAGTCTCAAGATCCTTCATGTTAGGCTCTCAGATTCCTCACCTGTGCATAGAATATGCTGGGAGTGGTGGATTTTTAGTGAGTGTTCTTTATTTGTCCTTCAAGCCCTGGCCCTAGGTGAATAGAAGGCATCCTTGCTGTTTCCTTGGAATATTGGATAGAGGTTTTCTAATATTTTTTAAACAGACTGGGCAGCTCCTCAGTCTCCAAGCTTTATGCAAACTATACAGTTCCAACTTCCCAGTTCTTGGGAAAGGTAAAAAGTTACTTTTCCTCTCTTTGAGCATTAAAACCCATTCCCCGGTCCCTGGAGTTTACCTGTGCGCCAGACTGAGAACCCACGGGCCCCCCGCAGCGGTGGCTGCTCTCCTCTCTGCCGGCCCTTTGTGTTTTCCCTTTATTTCTGGAACTTGAAAGTTTCCCTTTACTTCATTCTAGTCTGAGTATATTTTTTAATGTTTTATTTTAACTCAATGTTTCTTTTTTGTAATGGAGAGGGAACATACCTATTGATGGAGTCTGCCAGCCCACCACTAATGCCTGCATCACTTTTCAAAGGTCTCAAGAAGTATAACTTACCCTTGACAACTCTACTGTGTGTGTGTGTGGGGGGGGGGGAGAAGCACTGGTGGGGAAAGGGGGTAAAGTGTATTAACTAATATCAGTAACCAAGTTACACTCACAAAAATAATTACATGTGCCATAGGATCGAATGTGTATTTAATCTTGGAGGTGAGATTATGATGATTTAACTTTTTCTTTGGATTGCTCTTTTACAAATGTTCTACATGTACTAGCTTTAAAGAAATAAGAAAAAATGTAATGAAGAAACAATTGTCTAAATTTGATGGTAAAGCTACCTTGTTACAATTCTCCTGTTAAAGGCCTTTTACAGCCAACCCCGTGCAGTCTCCTCTGCCTTCTCTGCACTCGAGGACTGCAGAGTGTAAACCTCTGATCTCCGGATTTGAAAGACAACGCTACTTTAGCTGAAACGCTAGCTATAGACGCTTCCTACCTGGCATGCTATTGATGAAGGTTATTTTTTTATTGTGTTTAATATTTATGATAGTTGCAGAAAATCTGTTTAGGAATGAAGCTTGAAGTACAAGTTCAAAGGAAAAAGTTGATGGCTTGAGACTTGACAGAAATAATATACTATATCCTCAAATTATAGTGTGAGTAGTTTTGAGTTGTGTCGAGTTTACAATGTGATGTTTTGAGTCCAGGCATTAATAATGTACATGTTGGTGTTGTTTTCCGGTTTGGGCTGTTTGTAGGAGTGGCTGACGACTTGATCCTGTAGTTTACCGGTTGGCCCAGAGGCCCAAGTCCAGCCCATTGCTTGTTTTTGTATAGTCTGCCAGCTAAAAGTGATTTTTATATTTTTTAATAGTTGTGAGGGAAATGCCAAAACAAGGATAATATTTTGTGACATGTGAAATTATATGAAATTCAAATTTTAGTGTCCATAAAAAAGTTTCATTGGAACGCAGCAGTACTCGCTTATTATGTCCTAGCTGACTGATTTCCCAGAAAAAGAAAATAGCAGAATGTTCTTGTAATTGTGATGTGAGGATGGTTTTCTAAGCAAGACAAAAATTTCAGAAAATATAAAGACTGACAGACTTGATGTATGAAAATTAAAAACTTCTGAATAAAGTAAACCACCATAAAACACTTGAAACACTGAAAACTGAGAGTGATTTTGGAAGAGAGTCAGCCAGGAAACTAGTTCTCCCTGCAACTGTGCGTGCTGCCTGCTGTAGCCAACCTTCTCTCAGTTTCATCACTGAGAAAGCACAGTACAACCTCCTGGGGCTTTCTGACCCAGGTCAAGGGTTAAGTCTTCCCAGGAGGGTGCGTCCCCTCTCTGCGTGGAGTTTGGTTCCCACAGAAGCATCCCGGTGCTTCACTCAGGTCTCCAGGACCCAGAGCCCCATACCTGAAATGTACATCCTGCTTACTTCCAGAAACACTCAAGCACGACATACAAGTGACACATCAAGGGAAAAAGCAGAACTGCGACAATTTTATTGAAGCAATGAATTCTATTTCAGCTGCTAAAGTAGATAAAGTTACTGCCTGGGGTAAAGTGACCAACTTGACCTAGTTTGCCTGGGACTGTCCCTGTTTCATCCTGAAAGCCCCACACCCCAGGAACCCCAGACCCTTCCCTCAGTCCCCAGCAAAGTGGGACAGTTGTCGTCCTGGATGAGAGCCACCTTTGTCTCTAAACCAGTAGTTGTTTTCTTTTTTCGGGCTCTGGATCCCCTGAAGAATCTGATGAAGGCTGTGAATTGCATCCCTGGAGAAATATACAAACTCACAGGTCCATAAAATTTTGCTCTAAGATTTCAAACACATAAAAAAAAGTTTAATGAAAAAAAAGAAGACTGATATTTGAAGATACTTTTTTTCCTTAGAACTAAGCCCAAAAAGAAATTCATCACCAGGTCCTTTCACAAAGTGTGGCATGCGGATAGTATCTTCAATCATGACTTCTAAGACATGACATTCTGTTCCAGAGAGCCTCCACCAGAGAGCTTCACACAGACACGGAACCTCAGATAGTTCAGTGATTTCTTCCAGAAGCCGAGGGTGCTGTCCAGCCACTGGGATTTCTGTTTTGTTTTGTTTATTTGTTAATGTTGGAAGACAACTGCAAGACTCTGAATGCATAGTTAACCTGTTCACCAGACCGACCATCTTTCTCACAACATTCATAAAATGTGTTTGGTGCCAGTCATGGGCTGTACATAGCGTGGATTCTTTAAGTTTTTTTTTTTTTTTTTAATTGAATTGAGACAGACAGACAGACAGAGAGACATCAGTTTGTTGTTCCACTTGTTTATGCATTCACTGGCTGAGTCTTGTACATGCCCTGACCAGGGATTGGACCTGCAACCTTGGTGTATGGGGACACTGCTCTAACCAACTGAGCTACCCAGTCAGAGCCCATAGCACTAATTCTTTAGATATATTATCTTTTATTCTTACAACAACCTTTCAAAGTAGGTATCATTAACATCATAAACATGAGGAAACAAAGGTTGAGAGGTAACTTGCTCAAGGTCACTGGCAATGAGATTCCTCACGCCACCGCCCAATTCAAACCCAAGATTTCTCCCTTGGATCGACCACCCGTGCAGCCCCAGGGTCCTACCACAGGCCTCTCAATCAGAATCTCTGCGGTGGGAGAGAGAATCTTGTCCGCATCCGTGCAGACTCCTTATAACAGTGGCACTAGGTGTGTTGTCGATGGTTCTGAATCTCCTGGCACTGTTTGTAGCCCAACCCTTTGACCGGATTGTGTGTGCTGATGTGAAAGTGAATTGCTGTAGATGCAAGAAGTGCAAAACACAATGCTGACACGCTGTCGTAGGCTACCAGGCTACAAACACCCCTTTACCTATCTGAACCATCTACGGGCTGAAATTCTCCAAGAATGACCTTTTAAATACCGCTCCAAACCTTGGCTGCACTTTGTAATCACCTGGAAAACGTTAAAAATACTCATGTCTGGCTGAGTGTAGCCCATTGAGATCCTGATTTAACTGGTTTGCTTGGTAGGAGCTTTTAAAGCCCCAGTGATTCGGAGCGCAGGGCCAAGGCAGTGAACTGCTGTTTGAAGCGCTGGCGCACCTCCTTTAGCTGCTCCTTCTTTATTGTGTCTTCACAGGTGGTGTGTTTTTTACAAACTGACCACGAGGCCTTCCACCAGCAAAAAGATTACAACTTGCTTCCTTGCGAAACTCGCTTTACTACGGTGGCCTGGAAGGAAACCCGCAATATCCCGAGGTACTACGCCTGGTATTGGTAAGTGCTTGTGAAATAGAAATTTTTTTCTTGTAGGCTAATTGCTGTTAAATTGTTCTTTCTGACAAAAGATTGCAACCTTCAACGCAGTTTTTTTCTAAGTGTGGTCCGTGGACCAGCGGCATTAGGATCACTGGGAAACTCTTAGAAATACAGATTTTCTGGCCCTACCCCAGACCAACCAAATCAGAAACTGGAGGGATGAGGGCCCAGCAGTGGATTTAAAGCCCAGGCGAGTTGGAGAACCTCTGCTTTAAAGAGGGAAGAGAAACACTGTGTACAAGAGGTATATCACAAAGCCAACTGAAAATGCACAGACTTGGTTAATTATTAGGTGTTATCTGTTCGAAAGAATGCTTGATTCACAATCACGTTGAAAAGACATTCTGTACAGATTAGGCACCGCATCCAGGTCCTCCTCCCTGCTGGGTTCCAAGGTAACAAGGCCTCACCCATATTTTCTACATGCGTTTCAGGCCCCTCCTTGAACAGTTCTGTTTTGCAGAGTGAGATGAGTTATTTGCCTTCCTGCAATCTCTCTGTTGACTATTCCCATCCCCCACCGAGAGCTGCTGACACGACCCTGACTGCCCAGGTAGAAGCTTTCAGCTAGAATTTGTTGAAATCTTTTAATGCTGTTTTGTTAGAGAAAAAAGAAGAGGTGTTGCTTCTTGTGTTCCTAAAAAGTTCCTGCTGTTATATATGTGCTGGACCACAGACTGAAATTTGGTTGCCTCTGGGAAGGAAAAGAGCACCTGTGTTGATATCTGAAGTGAGTTCCTCGCTTTCCTGCCCCACTGGTGCAAACTAGACGAGAACAGTCCAGTGACAGGGCCTCTTCGCTTGTGTGCAATCCACCTTCCACAAAGCCATGGCTGGGGGTCCAGGTGGGTCCTAGCAGAGACCAGGTTTTTACCCTGTGGCATCTTCACAGAGAAAATGCAGCTTCCTTTTTTGTCATCATAGGTGGTTAAAATTCTGTGTTGCAAAAGTTTTTATTCTGGAGCAGTGGTTAACCATTGCCTCCCAGTCAGTCTTGCCTTATAAGAAAGCAGTTTCCCTGCTCGCAGGTGAAAAGGGGGTGAGGGAGACTGCTTGGGTGAGTCTACAAGTACGTAGCTTTTCTGAGTCTCTCTCAAAGCTGAGTTCTGTTTGTTGAGTGTTTGGAGAAAACATTTCGCAAGTGTTTTCCTGCTGGACTAAACTGGCTCTCCATTTTATCTCTAACCCCATGATGAAACATTTGATAAACTCAACCAAAAAACCGATGCTGAATAAGACTGTATGCTTTTGAAAGCATTTGCCTTTGATGTTACCCCCTGCCTCCCGGCTTCGAGGTCCAGGGCTCAGCATTCTGCCCCCATTATGGGGACTTCAGAGCAGGGGTGGAAGAACTGGCCCCAGGGTCTCCTCTTTGGCAGCAAGACACGCATCCCAGCACCCAGGTTTCCTCTTTACCACTGGGGCCAGGTGATGCTCCTACCCATCCATAATGCTGTATCTGGCACCAGGCCTGAGAGACAGGCCCAGTCCCCTCAGGGCCTGGTCCCAGGTGGGCAGACAGTTGGCAATAACCTTTTCCTGCCCACTGAAAGCCTGCCATTGCTGACTGAGGAGAGGCAGCAAACGGATCCCATCAGAGACTGGCAAAGCTGGAAGGATGGTGTGAACGGCACTGGGGGGGGGGGGGGGGGGGGGGGGGGAATTCCATCTCCAGGCTCAGCACAGAGTGACTTAGGAAGCTACGTCAGCCCGTGGCGAAACTTCGTCGGGATGCGCAGCTTCAGCTGTCATCTCCTAGGATGAGAGTCTAGGAGAGTTCCTAGACTCTCAAACACCTGTGTGCTCTCACTCCCTGTCCACGCCACCTTTCCCCGAAGTGCCACCTCACAACAAACTCCTTAAAATGGCCAGATAAAATGCAGGGAGCTCAGTGAAATTTGTATTTCAGATAAACAACCAATAATTTGTCAGTATAAGTATGTCCCAAATACAGGGTCCAGCAGAAGTAAGGCCTGCTTGAGCATGGCTGGTAGGGTGATAATATGGGTGTAATAATTTATAGTTTTAATTTGAACACTTCACCTAAAATGTCATATGGTGTGCTTGAGTGTGAGATTGTTATGTTAGAGAATCACATGCTCATGATTTTGTAATAAAAAAGGGGGTGTTATATGTGCCGGACCCTCTATTTCAAATGTATTAACACATTATCTGTTGTTTATTTGAGATTCAGATTTCACTGGGTGAATCCTACTTAAGAGGTGAGTGACAGCAAGAAGTTCACAACCCATTGTGACCCTGCGCTGGCCTTCACAGGTCCACCAGGAACAGCTTCTACAGGAAGAGAAACAGTGTACTCACCATATCGGCACCTGTACTGACAGACACCATTTTTCCCTCCCAGCAGCTCCAGAAAGGAATCAAAGTAGTTGTTGACAGATTCAAAGCTGCCTCGGATGTGCCGGAGGCCCCAGTCTGAATAGGACTCCTCTGCGTCAGGGCTGGTGTCACTCTGTGCCAGGCCATCCCCCAGGCTGAGCCACAGAATCAGGGAGCTGATGACCAGCCTCATCCTGTAGCTGGGTGGGTCCTCCTCAGACCCCAGCCAGTCCCGGGAAGCCCAGGCACAAAGCCCGTAGGCCTGATGTTGGCAGGACTGGGAAAGGGATTATCTGGAACACTCAGTCTGTGTTCCCCGGAGGTGGACTTTAAACATAGCTATGGAGGTTGGGATGAGATCAGGGCAATTAGAAAGGGCAAAGGTTAGGCAGTGGTGGGAGGGATGGCCAGCGAGAGAGAGCACTACCAAGTGGATTCCACAGCCCTGGAGGAGGAGGGAGATGGTGGCAACTTCTAGGAGGCTTTGGAGTCATTGGAATTCTGCCCCCAACCAGCTTGTTAATCCATTGATCAGTTAGAAGTTTGGCTCTTTGGAGTCAGACAGGTCCTTGTCCCAAGGTCCAAGCCCCACCCGTAAGGCAGTCGCCTATGTATGGTCTCAAGGGAGATTCAAGAGTACGTACAAAGGATTCAGGAAAACCCCAGTGACAGTGGGTTAACAATGTCACCTGCTCCCATGGTCAGGATAGGTATTGTCAGAGTGTGCGGACTAGGCATTCAGATTTGGAACCTCCGCCTCTGCCCCGGTCCCTGCTTGGTGCTCAGACAGTGTCCTCTAAGCTGGCGGAGCCTGACTGTAGTCAGCCTGGCGCTGGAGCCTGCTTGCCTCCTCACTTACACCAGTGTTTCTATTTACACTCAGCACTGTGGCGTCTACGGACTGCCCCCGGGGTGGTCCCGGGGGAACTCAGCTCTCCCAGCGCTGGTTTGCCTTCAGTTGCTTAAAAGTCAGAGGGTTTCTCAGAACACTATTTGAAATTTGAGGCTTTAAGGGTGTTCGTGGAAGTCTGGTGTTTTGACATCACGTTTAGTTGATACTTGCTGTTGGTCATAGGGAGAGATGAATTCCACCCTGAAATCACTAGTCTACAACAATGATATACTTTTTGACCAAATGTAGCTTCTCTCTCAAAAGTCTGGAAAGCCCCATAGAATATAATGAACTAAAAGTCTTCATTTTAGATAAGAAGTGTGTTTGTCTAATGACTCTGAGTCAAGGAATGGTAGTGGTAAAAAATATTTCACATGATCAACAGTGCCTCCATATTTTAAAGCACCTGTACTTTTTCAAACCACTCTGAGTGTGTGCATGTATGTGTATGTATATATTTACAAAACATATATATACTCATAAATATATTTATTTTTCACATCAATTTTACAAAGCAGGGTAAATATCATTCCCATTTAAGAGGGGAGAAATGAGCTACAAAAGTTAAATGACTCGGTCAATATAGCAAGGCCACCCTGGCTTGTGTGGGTCAGTGGACTGAGTGCCGGCCTATGAATCAGAAGGTCACAGGTTTGATTCCCAGTCAGGGGACAGGCCTGGGTTGCTGGGGGCTAGGAGCATGCAAGAGGGAACACATTGATGTTTCTCTCCCTCTCTTTCCCCTTCTGTAACAATAAATAAATCTTTTAAAAAAATGACCAGGCTTTTGGTGGTAAAGCTGGAATCAGGTCCAGCTACGTAACTTGTGTGTCCCAGTCAAAATGCAAATGTGGAACTCCTTTTCAAAAAGCAGGAAATCATGCCATCAAAGGGACTAAAATATGAAGCTTTTCCTTTAAAAATGTTTTATGACTTATAGAATATAATGGGGTAAGAGTGATAGCTGAGTAACAATATAAAGTTATAAATTGCAAATATTTTGGTGTCATAATTTTATATAATATATACTAATGAATATGTGATATCTTGATCATAAGATTTTTTTGACTTGCTTTCCTGCAAATTCATTTATTAGATCACCAAAATTTATAATTTCATTAACATTTCTTAGTTGTTTTTATTTATTTTTCTTTTTTTAAATGTATTGATTACATTATTACAGTTGTCCCATTCCCTGCCCTTTATTCCCCTCTGCCCTGCACACCCCCTCCCGCCTGCATTCCTGCCCTTTAGTTCATGTCCATGGGTCATACATATAAGTTCTTTGGCTTCTGCATTTCCCATACTATTCTTAACCTCCCCCTGTCCATTTTCTATCTACCATTTATGCTACTTATTCTCTGTACCTTTTCCCCCTCTCTCCCCTTCCCACTCCCCCACTGATAACCCTCCATGTGGCCTCCATTTCTGTGAGTCTGTTCCTGTTCCAGTTGTTTGCTTAGTTTGCTTTTGTTTTGTTCTTTTTTTAGGTTCACTTGTTGATAGTTGTGAGTTTGTTGTCATTTTACTGTTCATATTTTTATCATTTTTTTCTTAATAAGTCCCTTCAACATTAAATATAATAAGGGCTTGGTGATGAAATCCTTTAACTTGACCTTATCTGGGAAGTACTTTATCTGCCCTTCCATTCTAAATGAAAGCTTTGCTGGATAGAGTAATCTTGGATGTAGGTCCTTGACTTTCATGACTTGGAATACTTCTTTCCAGCCCTTTCTTGCCTGTAAGGTCTCTTTTGAGAAATCATCTGACAGGCTTATGGGAACTCCTTTGTCGGTAACTCTCTCCTTTTCTCTTGCTGCTTTTAAAATTCTCTCCTTCTCTTTAATCTTGGGTAGTGTAATTTAGATGTGCCTTGGTGTGTTCCTCATTGGGTCCAACTTCTTTGGGACTCTCTGAGCTTCCTGGCCTTCCTGGAAGTCTATTTCCTTTGCCAGATTGGGGAAGTTCTCCTTCATTATGTTTTCAAATGAGTTTTCAATTTCTTGGTCTTCCTCTTCTCCTTCTGGAACCCCTATGATTTGGATGTTGGAACATTTAAAGTTGTCCTGGGGGTTCCTGAGCCTCTCCTCATTTTTTTTGTATTCTTGTTTCTTCATTTTGTTCTGGTTGAGTGTTTCTTTCTTCCTTCTGCTCCAGACCATTAATTTGAGTCCTGGTTTCCTTCCTGTCACTGTTGGTTCCCTGTACATTTTCCTTTATTTCACTTTCCATAGCCTTCACTTTTTCTGTATTTGCAATCAAACTCAACCATTTCTGTGAGTATCCTTATTACCAGTGTTTTGAGCTGTGCAATTTCATAAATTGGCTATCTCTTCATCCCTTAGTTGTATTTTTTCTGGAGCTTTGATCTCTTCTTTCATTTGGGCCTTTTTTTTTGTTTGTTTGTTTCAGCGCACCTGTTATGTAGTAAGGGGTGGAGCCTTAGGTGTTCACCAGGGTGGGGCAACCCACATGGCTGTGTTGTGATGCTGTATGTGGGGGAGGGGTCCAAGGGAACAATGGTGCTTGCTCTGCTCTCTGCCAGTTTTCAGTCACTTCCCCCACTACCCACAATCAAATTGGGCCCTTCTAGTGCTGATTCCTGTGTGGGTGGGTTGTATACATTCTAGGACCCTGTGGGTCTCTCCAATGAACTCTCCTGTGAGGCTGGGAGTTTCTCCTGCTGCCGCCTTAACCCCCACAAGTGTTTTCAGTCAGAGGTTTTGAGGCTTTATTTCCCGGCGCTGGTACCCTGGATTGCATGGTCTGTCTCGCTCCCTAGGTCCTCCTGGTTTGTCTGCATGTGAATGTGGGACCATCCAGTCTGCAAGCCACTGTCTTGCCTGGTTACCAGCTGCCTCCTTGCCTGCCCCAGTCCTCCAGCTGCTGCCTTGTCGCAAGTCCTTTCTGCCCAGTTGCCTATCTCTGCCTGTCTCTGCCCCTCCTACCAGTCTGGATGAATGTTTCTTCTTTAACTCCTTGGTTCTTGGACTTCCATACAGTTCGATTTTTCTGTCAGTTCTGGTTGCTTTTGTTTTTAAATTTGTTGTTGTCCTTCTTTTGCTTGTGCAAGGAGGCACAGTGTGTCTACCTACGCCTCCATCTGGCCGGAAGTCCTGAACATTTTCAATTTATATAACTGAAAACAATACCAGTTGCTCTTGGCAAATTCAGGATCACAAATAATATGTATTTTTTTAGTGGAAAAAGGGAAGGGTTTAGAGCAACAAGTATAAAGGACACATGGACAAAAACTAGGGGAGTGGAAATGGGAAGGAGGTGGGGAGGTCTGGGGCAGTGGGCTGGGATGGGAGTAAAAGACAGAAAACTGTACAAGAACAACAATTAAAATAAAAAATTATGTTAAAAAATCAATAAAGAAAAACTTTTAAAAATTAAAAATAAATAAGTAATATGTATTTTCTTTTTTATTCATTTTAATTGCAGTTGATATACAGTATTATATTAGTTTCAGCTATACAACCCAGTGAGTAGACACCTACAAAACTTATGAAGTGGTCCCCCTGGTAAATCTAGTCCCCATCTAACACCATACATGGTTATTACAACATCATTGACTACGTTACCTGTTCTGTACTTTACATCTCTGTGCCTGTTCTGTAACTACCAACATGTACTTCTAAGTCCCTTCACCTTTTTTTACATATTCCCATAATCCTCCTCCCATCTGGCAACCATCAAAATGTTCTCTATTAGTCTGTTTCTGTTCTGCTTTGTTTTTTACATTCTACATATAAGTGAAATCATCTGGCATTTGTCTTTTTCTGCCTGATTTATTTCACTCAGCACAATGCCCTCTAAGTGCATCTATGTTGCTGCAGAGGCAAGATTTCATTTTTTTTTTTTTTTTGGCTAAGTCATATTCCATTGTGTATATGCACCACTTCCTTATCCATTCATCTATTGATGGGTGCTTAAGTTGCTTCCATATCTTGGCTTTTGTCAATAATTGCTGCAGTGAACATATGAATGTATATATGTCTTTTCAATTTAGTCTTTTGGATTTCTTCAAATAGAAGGGAAATTGCTGGGTCCTTCTTTGTCTCTTGTATAGACTTTGTTTTAAAGTCTATTTTGTCTGGTATATGTATTGCTACCCCAGCTTTTTGTTGTTGTTTAGTTTCATGAAATATCTTTTTCTACTCCTTATTTTTGTCTGTGTGTGTCTTTAGATCTAAAGTGAGTCTCTTGTAGACAGCATATGCAAGGGTCATGTTTTGCTATCGATTCAGTACCTTATGTCTTTTGATTGGTGCATTTAATCTATTTGCATTTAAAGCAATTGTTGATAGATATGCATTTATTGCCATTTTATTATTCATATTTTTTATCTTTTTTTCTTTTTAAAGAAAACCCTTTAATATTTCTTATAATACTAGTTTGATGGTGATGAACTCCTTTAGCTTTTTCTTGTCTTGGAAGCTCTTTATCTGTTTTTTGATTCCAAATAATAGCTTTGCTGGGTAGAGTAATTTTGATTGTATGTCCTTGCTTTTCATCACTTTGAATATTTCATGCCAGTCCCTTCTGGCCTGAAATGTTTCTGTTGAGGAATCAGCTGACAGTCTTATGGGAACTCCCTTGTAGGTAACTAAGTGCTTTTCTCTTGCTGATTTTAAGATTCTCTCTTTATCTTTAACCTTTGGCATTTTAATTATGATGTATCTTGGTATGGATCTCTTGAGTTTATCTTGTTTGAGACTCTCTGCACTTCCTGGACTTGTATGTCTATTTCCTTGACCAGGTTTGGGAAGTTTTCTGTCATTATTTTTTCAAATAGTTTTTCAATTTCTCATTCTCTCTTCTGCTACTGGCACCCCCATGATACAAATGTTTATATGCTTGAAGTCCCAGAGGCTCCTTACATTATCCACATTTTTAAACATTCTTTCTTTTTTTGTTATTTTGACTGGGTGTTTTCTGCTTCCTTATCTTCCAAACCACTGATTTGATTTTCTGTTTCATGGTTCCCAATAATGTGTACTTCGTTTCATTTTATGTATTCATTTCTGACTCATTCTTTTTATGGTTTCCATGTTCTTTGTTATGTTGTTGAAGTTCTTACTGAGTTCCTTGAGCATCCTTATAATTGTTTTGAACTCTGAATCTGGTAGTTTGCTTGCCTCTATTTCACATAGTTCTTTTTCTGGAGATTTCTCCTGTTCTTTCATTTGGGACCTTTTTTTTTTTTTTTTGTCTCCTCATTTTTGCTGCCTCCCTGTGTTTGTTTCTATATGCTAGATAGAGCTGCTACATCTCCCCGTCTAAGCAAAGTGGCCTTATGTAGTAGGTGTCCTGTAGGGTCCAGTGGCATAGCCTCCCCTGTCACCTGTGCCAGGCATTCCAGGTGTGTCCCTTTGTGGGCTGTGTGCATCCTACTGTTAGAGTTGGGACTGGATTGCTGTTGGCATGTCCCTGGGAGTGATTCACTCCCAGGCCAATCAGCTGTGAGGATTGGCTGTGACTATAGTGGAGGAATTGCTGTGCAGGAGCTGACCCTATGGAGCAGACTCACTTCAGTGGGTCTTTGGTGTTCACCAAGCCCCCTCCCTTCAGTGTGTCACTCATGGAGGTGGCTGGGTTGTAATTTAGTATGGTCTGAAGCTATCCACTGGGCGAACTGGCTCTGGGACCTCCCGGGAGGTACAGGTCAAGGTCAACCACTGCCTGTGCCCTGCTCATGGCCACCTAACCTGAGCTACAGAGTGATCTGCAGATGCCTGCTGCTTGTGCTGGGCTTGGAGGTACCTGGGAGAGGCCAAGCTGTGAACCATGGTCAGCTGTAGCTAGTGCCAAGCATGGGGCCACTTAATAAGAGCAAGAGGTACAGGGCACACAGAGTCCAGATGCTCCTTGCTTAAGAGATTTTAGGAAAGTCCAAAGCATAAGCCATGAGAGGCTGTTTCTATGGAAAAGCCATGGGAAAGGACTCTAGTGGGTACACAAGTCAAGTGTGGTGGTGTCTCAGGGAATTGCCAGTGTGAGGCAACAGTGTTAGCCAGGTTGGTGGAATCTCTGATATGGTGCCAACCTGCCGGCTTTGTGGGGGTATGGCTCAGCAAAGGAACAATGGCCTCTGCCAGCACTTTTCTCTGGGAGAAAGCTGCCCCTCCAGCCCTCATCTTGAAGGCAGACTTTAAGTTCCTCCCTGTATGTCCCTGGTGCCTTTCAAGCTACTGCCCCAGTGCTGGGACTCAGAACAAGTGAGTTCAAGTAAGTCAGTGAGTGGGCCCTAAGAAAGGAATACCTTAGACTCCAGGAGCCTTCTGTCTCACTCAGCCACAATCCCCTCTGATTTTTACAATTGGAAGTTATGAGGACTTCTCTTCATTCGTTAATTTAGTGAACGAAATAGACATGCAAGTCCAGGAAGCACAGAGAGTCCCAAATAGAATGGATGCAAAGAGGCCCACTCCAAGACATCGCATAATTAAAATACCAAAAGTTAAAGATAAAGAGAAAACCTTAAAATCAGCAAGAGGAAAAAACTTGGTTACCTATAGGGGAGTTCCCATAAGACTATCAGCTGATTTCTCAAAAGAAACTTTGCAGACTCTAAGGGAATTGGCCAGAAATATTCAGTCATGAGAAAAGCAGACCTACAGCCAAGATTGATCTACCCAGCAAAGCTATCATTTAGAATCGAAGGGCCAATAAAGAGCCTCCCAGACAAGAAAAAACTAAAGGAGTTCATCATCACCAAACCATTATCATATAAAGTGTTAAAGGGACTTATTTAAGAAAAAGAAGATCAAAACTATGAATAATAAAAGGTATAAATACATATCTATCAACAATTGAATCTAAAAAACAAACTAAGTAAACAAGAAGGACAGATACAGAATCACGGGTACAGAGAACATTTTGATGGTTGCTAGTGGGGAGGGGAGTGTGGCGGAATGACGGAAGAGGTGAGGGGATTAAGAAGTACAAGTAGATAGTTACAGAATAGCCATGGGAGTACAAAGTACAGTATAGGAAATGGAGTAGCCAAAGAACTTATACACATAACCCATAGACATGAACAATGGTGGGGGGATTGCCTGAGGGAGTAGGGGTGCTAGGTGGAGGTTGGCAAAGGGGGAGAAATCAGGACAACTGTAATACCATAATCAATAAAATATAATTAAAAAATAAGAGTACTATGAACCAAGGTACACCAACAATTGGTTAACCTGGACGAGAGGGACAAATTACTTAAACACAAAGACTGAATAATAAAGAAATGGAAAATCCAAATGGACCTATGACTAGTTTGGGATTAAATCATAATGAAAAACCTCCCAACACCAGCAAAAAGGCTTGGACGAGATGGCTTTACTATTGATTTCTACAAAACATTTAAAGAAGACCCAACTCTTCTTATTCTTCCAAAAGAATTGAAGTGGAAACACACTTTTTAATTCATTCTGAGTCCAGTTTCACTTTGATACCAATGTGAGACAAAGACCCCACAAGGAAAGAAAACTGTAGACCAATATACCATATGAATATTGATGCAAAAGTCCTCAAAATACCAGCAAATTGATCTCATTAGCTTATACAAGGATTATACACAAAAACCATGTGCCTACCACCTCTCAGCATCATCTGACCACCGGTGGCCTTTCAGAGCTAGACGTTCTTTCCCTCTGAATGTAAGTAGCATTTTATCTCTCTTTCATAACATGCTTTCAACCTAGTATTCTAGTTATTTGTGGATAGTATGTTTCCCAGATTTTCCTCTATACTCAATCATATAATCTGCAAATTATGATAATTTTATTTTATTTGCATAGTTTATTTCTTGGCCATGACTCTTTCTTAGCTACTTATAACATAGTGCTGTATCTAATTTAAGCAAAAATATTAAAAATCATATTAATTAGGTTGCAAAATATACAAGGGTAGGAGAATGCTGAGCTTGGATGCTACACAGCAAGGAAAAATGCTGCCATTCAGTATTATGAAGGGATGTCGGTTATTCTGCCACAGAAGCCGCAGAAGAACCAAATGCCACCACGAGGCATGCCAAAAGATTGTCTTCCCATGTTCAAATGTTTGCATCATTTTTTAAACTTATTTTGTATATATGTGTTTGTTACTGTCTCTTAGTTTATTATTGTAATTATACATGATCTTCCTACTTTTGCATTTTGATCTTTGTACTAGCTTTATATTTGGTTGATCCACTGTTTTTACTGTTTGCCCTTGTGAGTGAGCATTTTTTCCTTTTCTATATTTTCTAATTCATATTTTTATCTTATTTTTTATTTAAAGAAGTTCCTTTAACATTTTTTGTGGTAGTGGAAATACTGGTTTAGTGATAATGAACTCCTTTAGCTTTTTTTGTTGTTGTTCTGGGAAACTCTTTATATCTCCTTCCATTCTAAATGAGAGGCTTTCTGGATAATCTTGGTTGTAGGTGTTTGCTTTCATCACTTTGCCACTCACTCATAGAGTTTATGTTGAGAAATCATCTGACACTCTTATGCAAGCTCCCTGTCAGGTAACTAGATGCTTTTCTCTTGCTACTTTTCAGATTTTCTCTTTGTCTTTAAACTTTGGCATTTTAATTACGATGTGTCTTGGTGTGGGATTCTTTGGGTTCATCTTGTTTGGGATTCTCTGTGCTTCCTGGACTTCCATGACTATTTCCTTCACCGCCTTAGGGAAGTTTTCTATCATTATTTCTTCATATAGGATTTTAATTCCTTGCTCTCTCAATCCTCCTTCAGGTACCTCCATGATGCTGATGTTGGTATGCTATGGACAACAGTCCTAGAGGACCCTTAAACTACCCTCATATTTTTTTATTCTTTTTTCTTTTTGCTGTTTTGAATGAATGTTTTCTGCTGCCTTATCTTCCAAATCCCAGACTCTATCCTCTACTTCATCTCCTCTGCTGTTCATTCCCTCGTGTGTGTGTGTGTGTGTGTGTGTGTGTGTAGTCATTTCAGTTCTTGCATTCTATATTTATGACTCATCCTTTTTTATGGTTTCTATCTTTTTGTTGAGGTTCTCATTGAGTTCATCTATTCTTCCCCAGAGTTCAATGAGCATCCTTATTACCAGTGTTTTGAAATCTGTATCTGATAGATTGCTGTCTCCATTTCATTTAGGTTTTTTTTCTGGAGTTTTGTCTCATTCTTTCATTTGGGACATGTTTGTCTCCTCATCTCAGCTGACTCCCTGTGTGTGTTTCTATGTATTACGTAGATCTGTTGTGTCTCCCAGTTTGGGTAGAGTGGTTTTATGTAGTAAGTATCCTGTGAGGGCCAGTGGTATATTCTCCATGTTCACTGGAGCCAGGAGCTCCAGGGTGTCCCTCATGTGGGTTGTTTGCCCTCCTGTTGTAGTTGAATCTTGACTGCTGTTTGGATGTCATTGGGTGGGACTGACTCTAAGACTGACTGGCTAGGAGGGCTGGTCATGACTACAGTGTACAAGGCATTGTGCAGGGGCTGATGCCATAAGGCACAAACTGCTCTCGCAGGGCTCTGGTGCCAGCTGAGTCCACCCTTCGTGTGTGTCATTTGTGGTGCTCTGGTATGGTGTGAAGCCAGTCACTGGTTGTACTAGTTCTGGAGCATCTTCAAAGGGGCTCTGGTGCAGGTCAAAATCAGTCACCTTTGGTGCCCAGCTGAGTGCTGCCTGGTGAGAGCTACAAAGTGATCTGCAGTTGGTTGCCACTTGTGCCGGGCTTGGAGATGCTTGGAGAGGCTACTGCAAACTGAGGCTGGCTGCCACTAGTGCTGCACTTGGGACCCTTTGCTGGGCACCCTGAAGTAAGCTGAGGCCAGCCACCAGGCTTGTGGACATTTAGTTGAAGCTATGTTTCAAGCCAACACTGGTCACAGCATAGGCCAGGTTTGGGGCCACCTGATGGGGGTTACAATATAAGTTGAGACTGGTCGCCCTTTCTGGAGTCTCTTAGTAAAGGTACCAGGCATGCTGAGGCCTGCTGCTGCTTGTCTGTGGTTTGTGGACCTTTGAGAGATTTTAGGAGAGTCTGCAGCATGAGCTGTGCTTAAGTGTAAAGGCCACTGGGAGCAGCTTGGGTCACACACGAGATGGGTGAGGCAGGATCTCAGGGAATCACCAGGATGGGGCAAATGGTGTTAGCCAGGTTATAGGAGAACTTAGATTTGGTGCTTGCCTGTGCCTGCTGGCTGGGCGTGGGGAGAGCTCAGGAAAGAAAGAAATGGTGCCTGTGTGCACTCTGTCCCTGGAGAGAGCTGCCCTGACCCCTGCCCCTCCAGCAGTCACACCAAACTAGTCAGTTCAGTTCCTCCCCATATGTCCCTGGCACTTTTCAAATAGCTGCTCCAGCACTGGGGTCCAGAGTGAGTGAATCTGTGGATGAGCAGATTCATGTGCAGTCCAGCAACTGAAACGCCTGGGACCTTCTATCTCCCTCAGATGCAATCTTTGCTGGTTTTCACAGCCAGACATTGTGGAGACTTGACTTCCTGGCAGTAAAGCCCCTGGCTGGGCAGCCTGGTGTGGGGCTGGGACCCTCATTCCTCAGGGGGCACCTCTGCAGCCAAGACATCCCTCCTAGTTCTCCACTGCCACACCATGGGCCAGGGGCTCAGCTCCTCCCCTCCTGCCAGTCTCAGGGCTTCTTTTTGTGTCCTTAGTTATTGGAATTCTGCTCAGCTTGTCCCCAGGTGCTATTCAATGATGGTTGTTTTATAATGTAGTTGTGATTTTGCTGTGGTCATGGAAGGAGGTGAGCACAGGCATCATGACAAGAAGTCAGTAACACTATCTTAACTGCTGTTACTTCATAAAACGTCTTTACATCGCATCATGTAAGTCTTTCAACTTTGTTCCCCCTTTCCTACATTGTTTTCTTTCTTCTACCTCCTTTGTATTTCCATGTAAACATTAGAATGAGCCTTATCAACTTATAAAAACAACTTGCTTGGATTTTGACTGGGATTTTGTTGAATCTGCAGATTCTTTGGGGGAGAATAATATTGAGGAACTGATCCATGAACATCATCCACAGCTCCACTGACTCTGGGCTCCTTCAATATTGTTCAGTGATGTTCTCTATCTTTCACTGTATAGTTCTTGCACATATTTTGTTAGATTTAACTGTTTAACATTTTCAGTGTTAATGTACAAATTGACTTTAAAACTCAATTTCAGATTGGTTTTTGTATATGGACTGTATATTGGTTAATTGTTGAAGATCAGGCAAATTTAACTATTAGGATGGCAATTTCCTTTAGCAACCGCAGTCTTTTCCTTTGTATCTCATTCATTGGACGCTGGTTAACAAAGTTACACAGGCCTCAGGGGCACAGTCCACGGCACATCATCTGTGCACCGTGCTGTGTGCTCACCCCCCGCATCACACCTCCGTCCATCCCCGTTTGCCCCCCGATACCTTCCTCTACTGTCCCTACCCCTTGCCACCCCCACACCAGCAGTCACCACAGTTTTCCATGAGTTTTGTTCTTTTTTCCTCAATCCTTTCACCACCCCCCGCAACAGCTGTCAGCCTGCTATCAGTTTTAATGCTATTTTGTAATTCCCTACAATTTTCTACAAACGTAGTCCTGTCATGTGTGTGAATAAGACTACTTGATGTTTCCTTTCCAATGTATGTGCCTTTCATTGAGTTGTCAAAAAATTTCATCTGCTTTTTTCTGTAAGTTAGCTCTAGTGTTGCTTAGTTGTCTTTAGCTTCATTCAAAACAATTTTCTTAGATGTGACAGCTGTCATATCAGCGTGCATTAAAACATACTTATGGTGAATTTTTATGTAGCCATTTTAATATCAAAGATGGAAGAAAATAACCAACATTTTTGGCATATTACACTTATTTAAAAAAAAGGTAAAAACACAACTGAAATGCAAAAAAAAAAAAAAAAATTGTCCAGTGCATGGAGAAGGTGCTGTGACTGATTAAATGTGTCAAAAATGGTTTGTGAAATTTTGTGTTGGAGATTTGTCATTGGACGATGATGCTCCATGGTCGGGTAGACCAGTTTAAGTTGATAGTGATCAAATTGAGACATTAATTGAGAACAATCAATGCTATACTACCCAGGAGTTGGCCAACATACTCAAAATATCTGTGTCAATAAAGTTATTGGTGAAAATGAAAAATGTGTCCTTTATTTTATAGAAAAAACCATATGGACCTTGGGCCAACCCAATAGATGCTCATAATATTCTGTAAATGTCCTCTTAATATTTGTAGAATCTGTAGCAATCTCCCCCTTCTGACACCTGATACAGGTAATTTGTTTTTTTCCTCTCTGTCCATCAGTCTAGCTAGAGCTTTATTGATTTTATTGAGCTATTGAAAAAATCTGCTTTTGATTTGGTTGGATTTCTCTATAGTTTGTCCATTTTCTATTTCATTTATATGTTTTTAACTTTATTAAGCTTTTTCCCCTTGCTTTTTGTTTGATTTGTTTTTTAAACCTTTAAAAAATATCTTTATTACCTTTATGGAAATAGAATTGACATACTATACAATTCAACAACTTAAAATGTACAATATGCTAACTTTTAGTATTGCACAGAGTTCTTTTTCATCATGGTAATACATTTTAGAACATTTTCATTACCCCTGAAGGACACCCTCTGCCCCCTCACCGTCACTCCCTAATTCTCTATCCCCAGGCCACCACTAACCTGCTTTCTTCCTGTATAGATTTGCCTCTTCTGGACATTTCTCAAAGGGGATCAGACAATATGTGGTCCCCGGTGACTGACTTCTTTCACTAAGTATACAGGGGGGACCCCCCCAAAACTGCTATTATTTTCTAGAGGGTGGACCCCTCGTAGTACAGGCTTCCCCCACTAGGTGAGTGTTCTAGGGACCCATCTGCGCCAGTGTACCAGCTGGTGTTGTTTTGAGAAGCGGTGTACAGCTTCAGTGAATTGTTTTGAAGACTCAAAGTGTTTGCCCATTTCAGGATGGGTGATTTAGAGCGCACCTGCCCACACCGTGCTGAGTGTTCAGCAGTTTTTAACCAAGGATGGCATGGCCCCCATGCCCCACCCTCCCTATTCACCTGATTTCACCCTGAGTGACATTTTCTGTTTTGTTTCCCTGGATGAAAAGACTCATCAAAGGGAAACATTCTGCCAAAATGGAAGAGGTGAAACAAAAAATGGCAGAAACACTGAAAGGCATCAAAATTGACAAGTTCAAAAACTGTTTTGAGCAGTGGGAAAACATCTCGACAGGTGTATTGCATCAAGTGGAGAGAACTTTGAAGGTGACTGAAGTTTAAATATGTGAGAATAAATACACAATTTTTTAGAAATAAATTCCTGGGTTTTTGCCCCCCCTTTGTATGTATCGGGGGGTTCATCCAACTTGTCGCATGTGTCAGTACTTCATTTCTTTTATCACTGAGTAATATTTCACTGTATGGCCCTTCTAGCTTTTTAAGGTTTAAACTTAGATTTTTAAGTTTGGACCTTTCTTCTTTTTTAACATGGACATTTAGTGCTATAAACTTTCACCTAAGTGCTAATTATTTCCATCATACTAAGTGTTTTCTCTATTCTTTTTCAAATTGAATACATTGATTTTTTGTATTATTTTTGGTTTTTCTAATGTCCTTTAATATTTTAAGAAAAAAGTAATAGAATGAGGAACATGATATCTGATCAGGCTCAATTGTAATACTTCCTGAAGAACTGAAAGATAACTTTTTCAAGCAAACCCTTCAGCCCAACCAGTACATTTCCATCATCTATTCCTGACCAAGTGGCTGAGATCAGAATTTCCAAAACTTGGCACTATTGACATTTGGTTGGCCTGATAATTCTTTTTTTTTTTTTTTAGCTATAATTGCCTTATTATATTAGTCCCAGGTATACAACATAATGGTTCACTATTTGTATATATTGCAAAATGATCATCACATATAGTTTTTCCTTAGAAGTTTTAAGATTTAGTCTCTTAGCTACTCCCAAGTATACATTACAGTGTTATTAACTATGGTCCCTAGGCTGTACATTACTTCCCAAGACTCACTTATTCTATAACTGGAGATCTGTGCCTTTTGACCACTTTCTTCCATTTCACCCCCACTCCCATCCCTCACTTCTGGCAACTAGTAATCTGGTGTCTGTGTCTATACGTTTGTTTTATTGTTGTTTTGTTTTTAGATTCCATGTGTAAGTGAGATCAAACAGTATTTGCCTTTCTCTGTCTGGCTGATTTCACTGACCACAATGTCCTCAAGGACCATCAATGTTACAAGGGGCAGGGTTTCCTTCTTTTTTATGGCTAAGATTCCATTTTATATACAGTTGGCCTCTATACCTGCATCTGTGGATTCAACCAACAGCAGATCGAAATGTTCAAAAGGTTACGTTGTCGATGTGTGCTGTGTGGTTGCGCTATGATGGTTGCACCTCTGATAAAAAATATACAGAATTTTTTCCTTGTCATTATTTACTAGATACAGTGTCAACTATTTACATTGTATTAACTTTTAAATAATCTACAGTCTTTAGAGATGATTCGATGTATGTAAGAAGATGTGTATAGGTTGTATGCAAACACTATGCCATTTTATAAAAGAAACTTGCTCATCTGTGGAATGTGGCATCCAAAATTGGTCCTGGAACCACTGCCCATGGATGCTGAGGGATGACTGTGGAGATCACATGTTCTTTCTCCCAGTCACCCACTGAGAGACATGCAGGCTGCTTCGCTGTCTTGACTACGGTAAATAACGCTGCAGTGACCATGAGGGTGTACGTACCTTTTCAAATTCATGCTCCCATTTCTCTCAGATAAATACAGCAGGTGGAAACCATCATATGTAGTTCTATTTTTCACTTTTTGAGGAACCTCCCTACTGTCTTCCACTGTGACTATGAGTAGAGTCTTTTTGGGCATTATACCATAAACATTAAAAGTTCAGTATTTTCCTGTAACTGCTGCTATAACCCACAGTCTTGATAGTGTTTTATTGTTTTCATATCGAACTATTTCATAATTTCCATTCTGGTGTGTGAAGCTCATTCTCTAGATTCCTCGAGGAGGAATCCTAGAGTTTTCTGAGTTCCCAGACGTAGAATTGCCTGCGCACTTTCTAACTGAAGGTCAGTAATTCTGCATAAAAAGTCCTTTGTTCACACGTTCTTTCCTTGACTATCTTAAATATATTAATCCATTTTCCTCTGGGATAAAGTATTTCTATCAACATCCAACGATGATCTAATTTTCTCTCCCTTGTAAGTAATGAGGTCTTTTGGACAAAATGCTTGAAAGAACTTTTCCCTCTCTGAAAAGTCTAGTAACTTTACAGAAATGTTTTGGTGTTTGTCGCTCTGGCTCATTTTCTGAGGTACACAATGGGCTCTTTCAGTATGTGTTTTTAAATATTTTTATTTCAAGAACATGTCCTGTCGGTCCCAGCCTGTTGACAGTGATCCTATTGGCTGGGAACGCCCAAGACCTTGCCCAGGCCTGCGTGACCCACGGGAGCCTCGCCCCATCCTGGACGGGAGCCAATGTTGTGACTGGAGCAGCCTGAGCTTCTCACTATGACTGCAGGGCACACCTCAGCAAAAACCATCAGGAAACCTTGGAGAACAGGACTGAGCACTCCCAGACCCACGAGGGCACAGAGCGTGTCCAGGGCCACATGGCAAGGTCATGGCTAGGAAGGGAGGGAACACACACCTGTCTTTATTAGGGACTGAGGGTAGGGTGCCTAGGGTTTCAAGGGTTTATTGGCAAATTTCAAGTATAAGAACATAAATCACTGTACAAGATGGGAAAAGTGGGGACGCTCAGGTGGTCAGTATCCTAGATTATCCAGGATTTTACAAGGGGAGCCTCATGAGTGGGGGAGAGCCTGATTCCTTGTCAACTGTTTTGCTTGGGGCTCTGCCATACAGCTGACCATGTTTGTTAAGGTGGATGGATGTGAAATGGAGGCCTCAGCATCAAAATCTTAGTGTCGGGTTCTTACACTATAGAAAGTTCTCTTGAAATATAATTTCTAAGCTTTATTCATTCACCTGGTTTCACTTATTTATTTAGGGATTCTATTGCATTTATGTTAGATCTTTATTTTGAATTCTTTATTAATTTTTTTTACTTGAAAATTGTTCTCTTTTATATCTTTTATTTTATTCATTCATTCATCTGTCAGTGAACACTTGGGTTCCTCCTACTCCGCTGTTTGGCTACTGTGCTCAGTGCTGTGAACGTGGCCATACAAATGTGGTTCTTTTGGCTGTATACCCGGAAGAGGAATTGCTGGATTGTAGGGTAATTTTATGCTTAATTTTTTCAAACACTTTTTAAAATTTATTTATATATTTTTAGAGAGAGGGGAAGGGAGGGAAAAAGAGAGGGAAACATCAGTGTGTGGTTGCCTGTCGCCCCCTACTGGGGACCTGGCCCACAACATAGGCATGTGCCCTGACTGGACAACATAAAATAATTTTAACCTTTAATTGTACAGTTGAACAAGTTTGGTGGCATCAAGTATATTCACATTGTTGTGCAACCATCACCCCATCATATCTAGAAATTCTTCACCTTCCCCAATTTAAACTATGTGTTCATTAAACAGTAACTCTCCATTTGCCACTTCCCCAAATCTCCTGGCAATCACCATTCTACTTCCTGTCTCTATGAATGATTTTTCTAGGTACCTCATGTAAGTGAAATCATACAATATTTATCCTTTTATGTTTGGCTTACTTCACTCAACATGGTTCCAACGTTCATCCATGTTATTGCATGTGTCAGAATCTCTTTCCTTTTCAAGTTGAATAACATTCCACTGTATGTACATGCCACATTTTAGTTATGCATGTGGGTTGCTTCCACCTTGTGGCTATTGTAAAGAATGTTATTAAAATGTGTATAAATGACTCTCTTTGTTTCCTTTCATTACTTTTGGATACATACCCAGGACTGGAATTGCTAGATCATTTGGTAACTCCAGTTTTTTGAGTGGAGTTACATACCATTTGCCACAGTGACTGTACCATCTTACATTCTTACCTACTTTGGATTCCAATACAAGAATTCCAGTTTCTTGAAAGCCTCACCATCACTCATTATTTTTTTGTGTGTGTAATAATAGCTATCTTAAAGGGTGTGAGATGGAATCTAGTTGGCCTGGAGTCGCATTTCCGATTAGTGATGAGCACCTTTTCATGCGCTCACTGGCCACTAGTGTATCTTCTTGAATTGTCTACTCAGACCCTTGGTTCATGTTAAAAATCAGGTCTTTGTTGTAAATTTTGAGTTATGGGGATTTATGTCTGAGCTTTCTACTCTATTTCAACTGTCTGTATGTCTCTTATGCCAGTACAACACTATTTTGATTACTGCAGTTCTGGAGGAAGTTTTGGAATCAAGAAATGTCATACCTCAGTGCTTATTCTTTTTCAAGATTGTTTTGGCTATTTAGGATCCCTTGAGATTCCTTATTAATTTTAGGATGGACTTTTTGAGTTCTGTAAAAAAAAAAAAAACACCGTTGGGATTTTGATAGGGCTATTTTTCCACCCTTTCACTTTCAAGCTGTGCATGTCCTTAGGTCTAAAGTGAGTCTTAGAAAACATACACTCCAGTCATCTTTTATCCATTATGTGAATTTGTCTTTTGACTGGGGGGTTTAGTCCATTGCATTTAAAGTAATTACTGATAGGGATGGACTTGTTTTTGCTATTTTTTAAAAATATCCTACAGCTTTTCTGTCCCTCATTTTCTCCATTACTGCTGTCCTTTGCATTTGGTTGATTTTTTGTAATGACATGTTTTATTTCCTCTTCTTTTTCCTTTCCCCTTGTATATATTCTACAGATAATTTTCTTTGTGGTTACTATGGGGACTACATATAACAGGTTAAAGTTATAACAATCTAATTTGAAATACCAACTTCAACCGAACACAAAAACTACTCACTTACAGCTCCACTCACCTTTGTTAGTGAAGTCACAAATTACATCTTTATAGATTATGTACCCATTAGCACAGATTTATAATTTTTTATGCATTTGTCTTTTAAATCATATAGATAGAAAAAAAGGGGAGTTGCAAATCAAAATTACAATATTGATTTTTCTATTGCCTATATATTTACCTTTATGTAGTTCTTTATATTTTGATCTGGTTTTAAGTCAATGACTGGTGTCCTTTCAACTTGAAGCATTTCTTATAGGGCAGGTTTGGTGGTAATGAACTCCCTGAGCTTTGTTTAGCTGGGAACATCTTAAGCCCACCCTCATTTTTATGGGACACATGCTAGATTATAGAATTCTCGATTGACATATTTTTCCTTTCAGTACTTTAATGTGTTATCTTACTGTCTTCGGGCCTTCTCGGCTTTGGCCAAGAAATCCACTGATAATTTAATTCAGGATTCCTTGTATATGACAATTTTCTCTCGCTACTTTCAAGATTTTCAGTGTTTGGCTTTTAAGAATTTGATTATGTGTCTCATTGTTGTTCTCTTTAAATTCATCCTACTTGGAATTCTTTAAACTTTTGGGATTTTGTAGATCCACGACTTCAAATTGGGGAAATTACTGACCATCATTTTTTTCAAATGACCTCTCAGCAAGTATCCTTCTCGGGGATTCATGTAACATTTATGCTGAGCTGCTTGGTGGTGTCCTGTGTCTCTCTGTGGTTCTGTGCAACTCTTCTTCATTCTTTTTGCTCCTCAGACTTACTATTTTAAATACCTGATTTATTGCTGACTTATTCTTTTGCCTATTCAAACCTGCTGGTAAATCTCTCTAGTAAATTTTTCATTTCAATTATTGTATTTTTCAGTTCCAGAATTTTTGTTTGGGTCTTTTGGATTTTTATTGATATTTTATTCATGTAACATTTTCCTCACTCCTTGTAGTTCTTTGTCCATATTTCCCTTTAGCTCTTTGAGCATATTTAAGACAGGTGTTTTAAAGTCTTTATTTAGTATACCCAGTGTCGGTTTCTTCTTCAGGAATGTTTTTCTTTTCCCCACATCATTTTTCTCCCTTTGAATGGGCCGTATTTTCCTGTTTCTTTGTAATTTTTCTTTTTGGTTGAAATTTAAGTATTTGAACAAACCAGCTTCGCTCCCAGTCTTTGCAGACTGACTCCATGCTAAGGAAGATCTTCAGTAATTAAGTCATATTTTGATCCTTGGGATAGCCTGAAGTGGTAGCTTAAGGTCTTTTCTTGGCATACATCTTGCCCTACCCTTTGTCCTTTTTTGATTTCTCCATATACATGGCTGCTTTTAAATCTTACTTTCCCAAAAGCCTGACCCCAGCCAGTTTCTAAGTCTATCATATTCCACCACCTCTAATCTCTTGCCTTCAGCATCTGCAAGTCTGTAGTCCCCCTGAAGCTTTAACAATCCGTGTCTGATGGGCTTTTTTAACTACCCGCTTTTCTCTATTAGAGCTGTGAGTTAGCTCAAACAGACCAGTCCATCAGGCAGCTTCCAAACAGACTAGAACATTACAAACAGGGTCTGCTCTGCTCCCTCTCGTTCAAGAAAGGGAATACATATATTAGGCAGCTACTTCCTCCCAATCGCACTGCAGAGATTGGGGGCAGGGCGAGGGAAATTTAAAAACACCATGAAAATTCCTACCATTTTGAATTGGCTTTTATTTGATTGGGTCTTCACTTGGTTATGGTATTTTTGGACTGTAAGATGCACCCTCCCCGGCCCCCGCCCCGCAATTTGGGAGGAATAATGGTTGTTAATACTGCTGTTGAGTTGTGTTTACATTTACATTGGTGAAATAGTTGTTTATGTTATTAAATATTTTACCACATTTTTTTGCTTCAAAAATTTTTTCCCTATTTTCCTCCTCTAAAACCTAGGTGCATCTTATGATCCAAAAAGTAAGGTGCTTCACTTTGGCTGTTTTCCAGTTCTCTATATAAAGTTGTTTACCCCAGCTCTAGTGGTTAGTTTCATGTTTCCATGGGGGAACACGGGCCTGGAGCTTCCTAGTCTAGTGTCTTCCCCTAGAAATTATATTATTAAATATGTCTTATGCTAGCTAGAACTAGTCATATTAATTGGTCTTAGAACTAGCGGAAATGTTGATCCAAATCTATCCCCTTAAGGACAAAATGCTAAAATGTAAACATGTTGATTCTTTGAAACATTTGAAGTTAAATAATTATTCTGAATTATCTTTCCTATTATGCTCAGACATACAAGGTCTGCTTTTTCTGCTTCAACCAAGATCCAAACCATGGATATGAAGCTCCCGTAGTGCTCTCAAAAATGTAGAATCAATTTGTACTGTTTTAGAGCAATGCTATTTAAAGCTGGCACTCACTGAGATAAAGAGCTTGTACCACAGCGCAAATAACGCACTGCTTTCCTCATGAAAATCTTGTTATGAAAAAGTTAACTGAGCAAAAACCATGTATTTATTGATGAAGTTTATTTAGATTTGGATGCAATCTAGTTCTCTTGCTGTGGACCAATAACAAGGTCCATGCCAGCTCTTCTGCAAACCAAGCATCACTGGTTCAGAGCAGTTTTAATTATTTCCTTATCGAACTCCCCATACACTGTTTCCTCATAGTTGAATAAAAAGGGAATGTAGGAAAAATAACAGCTTATTTTTAATAAGGACTACTTTTTTCCATTTCAGATAAAAATCTGAGAGGTGTTTCATGTCACAGAGCCCTAACTTTTTTGCCTTTTAAATATAAAGTAAAAACAGAATATGAACTAAATTCAACTACTGTTATTTCATCTAAGGGTTAACAATGTTTCACTATACACGTATCAAAGAATAAAATTAATATGTTATTAGAAGTTAACCATTATGTAGCTATTTGCGTAATAAATGATTTAACACCTAATATATCCAGACCCACATAAAACCTACGTTGCTATGAAGTTTTTTACATTTATGGCTTTAAAGTAGGTATTACAGTAATAATTCTGGCTCTCTGTGGACTTAAAAATAAGTGAATGCCTTTTGTAGAAAAGGTTGACTCAGTATACAATTCGTCAACCTAAAAAGCCCTGAAATGTAAAAGCACACATCAATCTGTATGTTCTATTTACAATGTTCTTTTCTGAATCCTTTAAGATGCTTAGCCTAAAACGTATTTGTGTTAGAAATAAGCCTGTTAGGAAATTGGAAAAAGTAAAATCTAAGGATTTCTTTTTTCCAGACCTTTGGGCTTATTTTATCTGTGATTATTTTGCTTTGTAAACTAATTTCAACAGAATAGTGCTGCAGTGGGAATTCAATGGGCCTCAAAAAAGCAGACCCTGATGGACTTCCACTCCTTTTGTTTGTCCTATTTGTAAAAAGTCTTTTACATTTGATAAGACTGCCTTCCTTTTAATGTTTTTTTTAAATTACTTAGTATTCCTGCATCAAAATGTATATTTAAGTGAAGGTACATTTACACTGAAAGAAAACTACAGTCCTCAAGTGTTAATAAAGCAAGCAGCCAAGAGCTTTACTGGTAAGTTACATTTTGCAAAACTCATCAGTGTGGTGGCGTAAGATCCAAGGATGTTAGGAGGATATGAGTATGAAATCCGTTTCCTGATAAACCTGATTATTTTGTATTCTCTAGCGAATTCATTCATTCTTTCTTATGGTCCTTCTGAAACACCAACTCTTACGGCAGTGAAATAAGTGCTGCCAAGGAAGAGACCCGTTCTTGGGTTGCTAGCCACATAATTTCCATGCTGCTTTCTCCTAGCAATCTCTGTTTTGTAATTGTTTATTGTCTCAAGTGATTTACATTCATTTAATCACGACTGGCTGTTTCTTGTGTCCTTTTGGAATGATACTATAAATTTCTTCATGGCAGGAACCCAGTCATTCAATTGTTTTGCCCATGGGGCCCTGCAGATAAGTCCTTTTTTCACCTAGGTGGACTTCAGTGCGTACCTGGTGTACAGTTTACATACACCCAGTCAGCCCGTGGCTATGTAGAGACATTTGCATTCTTCTCAGCAGCAATAAGGTCACACACACACACACACACACACACACAAATTTACATATTATTTGTTCTTACTATTTACATCAACTCAATCCTCTTAAGCTGCAATAATCTTTTTAATTACCTTTTCAACAAAGTAGATGGTTGATTACTTCATCACTGCATTTACCATTTAGCTTTCCTAAAAATGCTAAAGTCATTAAATTTTTAAAAAATTCTACTATTATCAAGTTATTGCATTTACCTAACCTGCTGTCCGAGTGTTCTGGGGGACACTTCAGTTCACTGCATGCTAAAGTTAGTGAGTGACAGGCACTTAGCGTCGGTGAGGACGACAGCTCCACACCGTCCATGACAGCCCTCATCCTAGAGTTCACCGTCACACAAAACAAACACAGATCGCAACGACCACTGGACACAAAGCTTTATAATGGAATTTTTTTTTTCTCCTTTTCATTTGGAAAGAAAAATAGTGGGCAACTTTGAAACTTGGGATGCTTCTGTAAGATCTAAAACAGAAAAAAACTTTACCAATCCCTTTGAGGTTTGGGGGTGAATATACCAAGGAAATCTGTAAGATTATGGAATGTTATTTCCTTCTGAAATAGATATTATTTCTATACTACCTGATAAAATACATATGGAAATAAAGTTTGGTTTTTGTCCTTTGAACCCCCTTTTTATTTCTATACTTTTAAATTAACATTGCTTCCTTTAAAGAAAGTTAAAAAAAAAAAAAATCACCTATGGTGCCCTGGCTGGTGTGGATCAGTGGACTGAGCGCCGGTCTGTGAACCAGAGGGTCACTGGTTCAGTTCCTAGTCAGGGCACATGCCTGGGCTGCAGGCTGGGTCCCTAGTGAGGGGCATGTGAGAGGCAACCACACATTGACGTTTCTTTCCCTCTCTGTCTCTTTCCCTTCCCATCTCTCTAAAAATAAATAAAACCTTTAAAAAAATCACCTATAGCCCAAAATTTGACAAAGGTCTAAACTTAATTCTCAGTAATATTTTAAAAAATGTTTAAAAGTATATTTTATTCTACTACAATTGCCCTATCTTTTAATCCCCTTTGTCCCCCTCTGCCCTGCACTCCCTCCGTTCAGCAATGCCCCCCACCCACCTTAGTTCATGTCCATGTGCCGTACGTTTAAGATCTTTGGCTTCTCCATTTCCTAGAGTATTCTTAACCTTCCTCTATTTGTACCTACCAATTATGCTTCTTACTCCCTGTACCTTCCCCCCACTATTATATCCCCTCCCCACTGATAACTCTCCATGTGATCTCCATTTCTGTGATTCTGTTCCTGTTCTAGTCATTTGCTTAGTTTTTCTTTTTCTAGGTTCAATTGTTGATAGGTGTGAGTTTGTTGTCATTTTACTGTTCCTAGTTTTGATCTTCTTTTTCTTAGATAAGTCCCTCTAACATTTTGTATAAGGGCTTGGTGATGATGAACTCCTTTAACTTGACCTTATCTGGGAAGCACTTTATCTGCCCTTCCATTCTAAAGGAAAGCTTTGCTGGATAGAGCAATCTTGGATGTAGGTCCTTGCCTTTCATGATCTCAAGTATTTTTTTCCAGCCCCTTCTTGCTTGCAAGGTTTCTTTTGAAAAGTCAGCTGATTTTCTTATGGGAACTTCTTTGTAGATAACTGTCTCCTTTACTCTTCGTACTTTTAAGATTCTCTCCTTATCTTTAATCTTGGGCGACTTAATTATGATGTGCCTTGGTGTGTTCCTCCATGGGTCCATCTTCTTTGGGACTCTCCGAGCTTCCTGGAAGTCTATTTCCTTTGCCAGATTGGGGAAATTCTCTTTCATTACTTGTTCAAGTAAGTTTTTCCATTTCTTGCTATTCCTCTTCTCTTTCTGGCACCCCTATGATCTGGATGTTGGAATGTATAAAGTTGTCGCAGAGGTTCCTAGCCTCTCCTCATTTTTTGGAATTCCTGTTTCTCCATTCTGTTCTAGTTGAATGTGTATTCCTTCCTTCACTGTTGGTTCCCTGTATATTTTTATTTCACTTTGTATAGGCTTCACTACTTCCTTTATTTTTCAACCATACTCAATTATTTCTATGAACATCCTGATTATTGGTGTTTTGAATTCTGCATCTATCTCCTTGTCACTTAGTTCTTTTCCTAAAGTTTTGATCTGTTCTTTCATTTAGGCCACATTTCTTTGTCTTGGTATACCTGTTACGTTCTAAGAGGCGGAGCCTTAGGTATTGTCCAGGGGCCGGGGAACCCACTTCTGTGTTGTGGCTCTGTATGTGGGGGCCAGGGATCTGAGAAGGAACAATGCTGCTTGCTTGGCTCTTGCCCTGCTTTAAGTCACTTCCTTGGCTCTTCACAAGTGAATTGTACCCTTTCAGGTGCTTCCCTGGTGCTGATTCCTGGGGCAGGTGGCCTTGTGTACCTTCTAGGATCCTGGAGGCCCCTCCAACAAACTCCTCTGTGAGACTGGGAGTTTCTCCCACTGCTGCAACCCCACAGAATTTTGAAGCCAGAAGTTCTGAAGCTTTAGTTTCCCCACACTGGAACCCTCGGTTGCAAGGTCTGTCTCACTCCCCAGTTGTTCCTCCTGGTTTATATGCATGCAAATGTGGGACTGCCCATCCACCTGCTGCCTCACCCGCCCAGTCTGCCAGCTGCTGCCTTGCCACGTATCCTCTCCACCTTGGCTTCCCATTCCCCCACTCCCACTGATCTGGATAAACTCCTTGGTTGTCGTACTCCCATACAGTACAATTTCTTGGCAGTCATCCTGGTTGGTTTTTGTTTTTAAAGTGGTTGTTATCCTTTCTTTGGTTGTTCAAGAAAGTGAAGCTTTATCTACGTATACTTCTATCTTGGCTGGAACTCAATTCTCAGTATTTCTTACTAAAATAGTCGTGGTGGAATGAAGGGTAGCTGAGAAAAAGAACCATTGATTTCTTTTCACCTTCTTTCCCAGATAATTAATCATTCTTTGTTAAATATTTAAATACTGCATAAAGTATAAAGAGCCCTTGTATGAATTAGGATTCACCATAAGAAATGTAAAAAGTTAGCCCAAGGGTCACTAACACACTTCATTAGGTTCACAGCTTTCTAGTACCACACTGTGCTTTTTAATATTTTTTTTCAAAATCTTATTCTAATAACCTTATAACTATAGAGGAAAGTTGTAGAGCTCCCTTTGAATGAAACATATTTTGACTGATTAAATAGCTGAGTTCACAGAGCCTAAATTTTTCTTCCATAAAAATGACATATTAAGAGTAAATGAAAACCAAGAGGATAGACCATAACATAAACAGAAATAACCTATTATCACTATAGTATGGATGCACAAACACAAAAAGTACCACACAGGAAACAAACATTTTTTAAAAAGTTTAAGATCATAAATAGGTCATTGTCACAACACATTTCAGAATTGAAACAACAAACATTTTGGCTTTTTAGGAAAAAGATTTCTTTAAAAAAATCAATTCCCTCATCATTGAAAGGACTTGTGCATTTTTAAATTTCCAGTCTCCTAAGGCACAATATTTATTTAATCAGAATGCCAGTATCATCACCCTGCTGTAGCAAGAATGAGGCAAGGTATTAGCACTAATAAAAACTAAATTTTATGGACAATATCATCAGTCATTTAAGAAAAAGGACAAAAAAACAAACCAAGTGATGATCATTTTAGTTGAGAACCCCAGTGTTGTTATGTAGAACTGTTAAAATATTTTTAAGATCAAACTATTTTACCTCAAACAGATTAAATTCACCACAAAGGAGCTATGAGAGAAAATGGGGACTGGTAAAATAAAGTGTACTTTCTTTTAAAAGGACTTGGGAGGAAAAAAATAAACTTAGAAAAGTACGTGGAGGGGTAACCTTTGTATGGGACTTGGAGGAGACGCCTAGTTTATCCTAGTCCTCAGGCAGACCCAGAAAAGAAGACACTCTAGCCTACCACCCACCAACTGAGATGTAGTGATATACTATAATCAGATGTTGACACTTTTTAGCTAACCAAAAAGTTCTTTAAAATGTAACAAATATAAAAATTCCTCATTTTTAAGTCTGCCTTGATTTGTCCTCTGTGATATCAACTAAACTTTAAGGTTTTGTATGTACAGTGTGGTGATTTAGTGTTACTTTTAAAAGGAAAAAAAACCACAAAGTTAGTGATTGTCCACAGATGAAACATGGGGTGAGGTTCATAACTGAATCAACCATGGAGTGTTATGTTAGTCCACTGTAAACTCTGAAAAGTTAAGACTGGGAACTGTGTGCATCAGACACATCCGAGTACAAAAGGAGAGGAAGAGAAGCCTAGCTGTCATTCCAATTCTGACAAGGTGCATGGTCTTCGAAATTCCTGTCCACGTTCATGGAGCCATTTATTGGATACTGTGAGAGAACAAAATATATTAATTCACTGCTAAGAACTAGGTCTTTAATAAAGTTTTTATATGGGTTAAAAGTTCAAGACCAAAACTAGATAAAGACAGATGCTACTTAGGCAGTCTTTCAAATACTTGACTAAATGTTGGAAACACAAAAGATTTTAAATATGTGTACATTTGAGAGTCTACGTATGTGCATTTCCTAAAGTTTCTAATGTTCAATGTAAGGCTTGAAATGAAACACACATGAAATTAAAATGTAGGTACACACAGAACAGAATACTTTTACCTCTTTGCAAAATACAATCTCTAATACAAACACATTTTAAAAATGAACACAAAGTTTTTACTCTAAAGGAGTAACTCCATAATCAATCACTACTATTATGTGTTGTTTCCTTGGTTACAAGGTACCGTTTTCTACTATAAGCCCAAAGCAATTGATTTCCTATTCCTTCTTCTGTATCATGGAACCTAATCAATAGCAGAATAGCAGCAACATGTACAAAATATCTGAACTTGGACCCCTAGTAACTCTTAACTACACTTTTACCTTTCTCACCTCCTGTATCCTATCTTTGATTCGTCAAACGTTTTCTGTACATTTGCTGAATCTTTTCTTTGGTACCCTACCCTTGTGCTGCTTCCTTAGTCCAGGCTTTCATCATCGCCCACTTAAGACAATAGAAAAACCTTTCTAAACTGATCTCTCCTCCACTAGCCTCTCTTCATCTCAGTCCAGTGGTTCTCAAACATAATCGTCAGGGAAGGTTTTTAAACCTCTGATGATCAGGTGTTACTCCTTAACCTTCCTGTTCACACATGCAGCTACTGGGCACTCAAAATGTGGCTAGTGACACACATTAAAGTGGATCTATGGAGTTAAATGATATGTTAAAATAACTGTACCTGTTTCTTTCTATTTCTTTTTTTTAATGTGGCAACTCCTGCACTTCATTACCTTGACAGTAAGCACCTCTCTCGTCTCTTAATAGTCCCAGACTTGGTTCCTAACATGCCTGGAACCAAACTACTGCTGTATCTCCAAAACCAAATTTAAAAATAAGCTTGGAAGAAGCCTCCCCAAACGTAAGAAGCTTTCATCTTCTGTTTTCATCTTTGTATTAGTCTGTGCTGTACTATGCTTCATCTATTAGTACGTCTCAATCAGAGACAACTATGTTCCCATTAAGGGGAAGATATTGTCTTATTAACTTAGAGTCAAGTAAGGAGTCTTAAAATAACAAGTGGAAATATTATTAAAAATAAAACTCATCATCAAAATTGTGATTTGTTAAAAGCAAATTTATGTTAAAATGAGAAACTTGCTTGGTTGAATCTTCATTCTATGTTAAAGTCATAGTTGCAAATCTGTCAAAAGTTTTGTTTTCAATTTCTTTTAAGATGTAGATAACATCGAAATATGAAACAAAAATCACAAATTCTATTCAGAGAATATAGAAAATATTTACCCCATTTGTTTCCAACCAGCACGGGACACGCTGCGTGCCGTGTGCTATAGTCTCCTTCTCCGCTGGCAAACAGGTTATACCAGAAAACAGCAGTTCCCTGTGGAGAACAATACAAAATTAGCCCCAAATAAAATACCAGGTTATAACTTTTTGCAGTGAATTTTCCTCTTCTCCTGTGAAAGCACTCCTCTATGGCAGCCACAGCTTCCTCTAATATAATTCTGAAAACATGTGCGTCATGTACAGAATTTTAGTGACCACATGAAAACACTGATACTACAAAGTTGCCTGACAAAAAAGGAGACTCGCCAAAACAAATCTCACAACAGCAGGATGGAGGGGGAAATGTCACAGGAAACCCATATTACAAATGAAAACATTTAAATACTAATCCTTGGCAGTTCATTACCTCAAGGTTCTCACAGTAAATTGTGCCATAAAAATATCCATAGTTTTACCTAAAGATAATATAGTCCTTAAGTATACTATCTTTAAAATTGTAATTCATTAATTAGACTGTGAAATAAAGGTGCATCTCTTCTTTAGGGGGGAAAAATAGAGAGACACAAAAAATTAAAATAACAAACCAACCAAGTTTACCTTTTTGGGCCAAACACTAGCGCCTACTTCAGGAAACACAGTGGCTCCTCCCGCTAACACATCGCTCATCTGTAAGAAGTGAGAAAGCATCACGGAAAGTGCTGGTACAAGGACATTAAACTGAATACAGGAATACGAGCACATCTGGAATTCTACGGGGGATTTGTACCTGCTACTCAGTTTTTGTAAAACAGAAGATGCTGTTTAGGTCTACATACTTAAGTAAAAAAGTACATATATAAAGTAAAGGAATTATAAAGTCAGGAAGGGAGATGGGAACATAATTTGGGATAGGCACTTCACTTATAGCCAAAGGTAAGAAGGATGAGTTGAAATTGACAAATGAAGGAATATAGAGTATAAAATATATACTTTGTTCTACTAGAAAACACCCATGGGAGCAGACGCTTTCATCCATTTTGTTCATTGCTGAGCTTTAGTGTCTGGAACAGTATCTCAAGATTAGTAGATGCTCAGTAAATTACTTTAGAAATTAAATTTTTATTTCTATTTTGTAGAAATTTCTACAAAATAGAAATTTAAAAAAATAACAATAAAGTAAAATCAGTTTTGTCATTTTTTGTGGTAGAAAATCAACATACATTAACTAAAAAGTAGAAGATTAAGGATTATAAATGTTAGTCTTCAGGGTGACCTAGAATTCAAACATGAATGTTCCATATTAACTGAAGCACATGCACAAAACATGGCAAAGGAAACAAATCATATTATGAAGGTTTTGTCAAAAGCAACATAAATACAAGGTATAGGCAGATGAAGACTGTATCACAAAGCAAAAACCCAACTATATGCTGTATCCAAGAGTCACATCTAAAACAAGTGAGTTACAAACACTGAAAACAGAAAAGATTTGCCAGGCAAATGCTGTACCAAAGAAAACAGTTTGAACTTAATATCAGACATAGTTAAAAAGCATTAAGTGAGATAAGGAAGGGCATTTCACCATGAAAAATATATAATCAACAACAAAGAACTCACAGCTCTTAACTAACAGCAATGAAACAAACTAACGTTAGAGAAATTAAGAAGTTGTATTATGTAGCCTACATAGGAATAGTATTTAAATAATGGGGTGAAATGAATATTAATCTAATCAAATGTATAATTAGAAGGGGGTATAATACTCAAATAATCTACATAATCTAATAGTCAAATATCTAATATAAATACATATTGGGCCAAATAACACAGCATCATTATATTCATAAAAGCAAAGAAACATGAGAAGAAACAAATACAGCCAAAAATATCTGAAAAGATACTCAACCTGTCTAATCAGAGAAATGCAAACTAAAACCACAATAACTGCCACTCTGACAAGTGAAAGATGAAAAAGTGACAAATACATTGCACTTGAAGGTGGGATATAAAATTGGTACACTCTATGGAGAGGTCATCTCTAAAAAGTATACAAGACTCGCAGTATAAATTTTGTATAATGTATCTATCAACTTTTCTCCAGGTTTTCTTGCCTGGTTTTCCCTTTGCCATAATCTGCTCTCATTTTAAATTCATTGATAAGTCTTAAATCTTTTTTGATCCTAAATTCTTTTTTTCATGTTACCTTAAATCTTTTTTCATTCCTATGGTGTCTTAGATCTTTTTGGTAATAAAAAGGTCTAAGATACCATAGATGAGAGGCATGGAAATAGTGAAGGAGGGACAGAAATAAGGAGGGAAAGTAGGAGGGTGACAAGGTTGGGATGGATACAGGGAGCAAGAAGAAATAAAAGAGAGATTTCAGCAGGAAGTGAGATAGCAGAAGTGACATTATCTGACTTCTGAGGACAGGTACTAAAAGTTCCCTGCACTTCTGCTATGTTTTTCAGGGGGATACTTGCTCTTGCAATATAGTTACCATGTGTGAGGAAGCCCAAGCCACATGCAGGTATTCTGGCCAATAGCTAGCCTCAATGTCAGCCTTCAAGATGGACCTCAGGGCTAGTCATCATCTCACTGCAAATGCATGAGAGATCCAAAAGAACCCTGAGGGAAGCCCAGTCAACCTCGCAGCCATGAAAGAGCAAAATAGTTATTTTAAACCATTCAGTTTTGGGGTGATTTTGTTATGCAACAAGAATTAACTAGGGCAAAGATTATAATCAAATATTAGTTTTTTCTATATGTATGAATATATACTTAATTTAAAAAATTAAGAAATAGCCTTGGCTGGTGCAGTTCAGTGGCCTGAGTACTGGCCTGTGAACCAAAGGGTTGCCAGTTCAATTCCCAGTCAGAGCACATGCCTGGGTTGTGGGCCAAGTCCTCAGTAGGGGGCACACAAGAGGCAACCACACACTGATTATTTCTCTTCCTCTCTCTAAAAATAAGTAAATAAAATCTTTAAAAAATAAAAATAAAGAAACAAAGTTCACACTATTTTGAAACTCTGAGAAACAATGTGAGGATGGTTTTCCCTGATGGGGCTTCTATGGTGCTGTTTGTGTTCCTTCTTGATCTGGATGCTGACTATCACAGAATATTATTATTGCTACAGAGTTAGTATTTTGCATACTTTTATATTAATTAAAGTTCAAAACTATAGAAATAACTATAAAAAATTTTTGCAGTCATCATCTGACTGCAAATATATAAATTCATATAAACAGAGATGCTTATATACACATAGATGACCAAATGGTCCATACTACAAAATACCAATAATGACTGTATCCAAGTAGTGAGACTATCAGTAATTTTAAATTTCTTCTTCAGGTTGTAATAGAACAACTGAAAGTTACAACTGAAAAAAAAATCATGTCCTGGCTGGTGAAGCTCAGTGGATTGAGCACGGGCCTGTGAACCAAAGGATAGCGGTTTGATTCCCAGTTGGGGCACATGCCTGGGCTGCAGGCCAGTGCCCAGCAGGGGACGCACAGGAGGCAACCACACATTGATGTTTCTCCCCCTCTCTCCTCCTCTTCCCCTCTAAAGATAAAATAAATAAAATCTTTAAAAAAAATCAAACTCCCTTTACTAAGTTGTAAAAACTTTAACTAGGATGGTAAATAAGAGCAAACATCTGAACACATCAAAATAAGTTATGTGATCAAACCCCAACTTAAAATAAAAATTTTAGCTATAACTTACATAAAACAGCCACGTAGCAATTCTATTTCCTGTCCCCAGCTCTTTGAAAGCATCTGGCTCATCCTTCTGTAAATAAAACACAACTAATTCAGTGGTGTAAAATTCAGTAATGCAAATTCTCCAGTGGCAACTAAACATCGGTAATGTGCTGAAGAGTATGACAAAAACAACCCCCAAAGGTTCCTTTATAATATCCAGTGAACTATATGCAGCAGGCATGCAAATATACTTGTTGGTTCAGCATGTACACTGATTACTTTTGATAAGATCACTGGCGGAAAGGACCCCAGATTTATTAAGGTAAATAATGAGAACCAACAGTTACTATTCATAGATTATTTAAAAAATTAGTATCTGCACTTTTAGCTTCTGAAAGAAAAAAATAAGACATGAGAGTCTCTCTTAGCTACATTCATGAAGTCTGTTCTCTGTGGGTAGAAAGTTTACCTTGACATTTACTTTGAATTCACAATCCATTCAAATGTTTATGCTGCTATGACTGTCTTTCTTTTGGACAGTCAGCAACTTAATCTAGCTGGAGAATTCGTATCTGGCTATTTAAATCTAAATTAAAATATAATGTAGTACTTTGGCATTTATTCCAGAAAAATGAAAATGTCTTTTCTGCACAGAAATTTACATACTTCTTTATCTGTTAATAGTCCACAACTGGAAAGTTCCCGAACCTCTGTCAGAAGGTGGATGACTAAAAATAGTGTGATACATTCATACTATGGACTGCTACGCAGCAATAGAAAGGAACACAACACTAATACTTTGTTAGACTTGGATAAACCTTAAGGGAATTTTGCTGAGTGAAGTCTAAAAAGAATACATACTGTATATAATATTCATATAACATTTGTGAAATAACAATCACAGGGAAGAATGGATTAGCAGCTACCAGCAGTGAGGGAAGGGAGCCACAAGGGTTTGTGCAGCTACACAGCAATACTGCAAGGCAGTCTCGTGGTGATGGTGTGGTTACGTATCTTAGTGGTAGTTACACAAAGCTACACATGTAATAAAACTCCACAGACACTCTCACACACACACCAGTGCACGTGTAACTGCTGAAATATGAATCAGCTGTGTGGTTTATGCCACTGCCAAGTTCCTGGTTCTAATAGTGCTCTGCAAGATGTTTACACTGGGCAAGGGAAAGTGAAGGGGCATGATTAAACTCCCTGTACGTTTCTTTGCAACTTTTTAGGTACCTGTAATTATTTCAAAATAAAAAGCTAAGAAAAAAATTACATTAATATAGAGACTTGAACTATAAGTCTTTCACATCATCCAAGACCTGCAGACATTTTTCAGCAATTAAAAAATAGGACTTCTGGCCAGGTAGGTCCTACAGCCAGGAGGCACAGCTAGATACACTTTGCCTCCTTGCACAACCAAAGAGGGGCAACAACAAATTTAAAAATAAAAAACAACCAGAATTAACAGAAAATCAACTGTATGGATGTCCAACAATCAAGGAGTTAAAGAAGAAACATTCATCCAGACTGGTAGGAGGGGCGGAGACAGGCAGCCGAGCAGAGAGGACACTCAGCAAGGTGGTGGCTGGTGGACTAGGTGGTCCCATATTTGCATGCAGATAAACCAGGAGGAACAACTGGAGAGGAAGACAGACCTTGCAACCCAGGGTTCCAGCCCGGGACAGTAAAGCCTCAAAATTGCTAGCTGTAAAAACCTGTGGGAGTTGCAGCGGTGGGAGAAATCCTGGCCTCACAAAAGAGTTCATTGGAGAGACCCACTGTGTCCTATCATGTACACAAATCGCCCACTTGGGAATCAGAAACAGAAGGGCCCAATTTGCTTGTGGGAAGTGGGGGAAGTGACTGAAAGTCAAGAGCCGAGCAAGCAGCACCGTTCCCTCAAGAACCCCTCCCCCACATACACAGCCACAACCAAGTGGGTAGCCCTGCCCTGGAGAATACTAAGGCTCTGCCCCTTACAACATAACATGTGTGCCAAGACGAAGAAACATGGCCCAAATGAAAAAAGCAGATCAAAACTCCAGAAAAAGAACTAAGTGGCAAGGAGATGGCCAACCTATCTGATGCTGAGTTCAAAACACTGGTAATTAGGATGCTAAGAGAAATATTTGAGTATGGTCGCAAAATAGAGGAACAAGTGAAGGCTATGCAAAGTGCAATAAAGGAAAATGTGCAGAGAACCAACAGTGACAGGAAGGAAACCTCGACTTAAATCAATGATCTGGAATAGAAGGAAGAAATAAACATGCAACCAGAACAGAATGAAGAAACAAGAATTTAAAAAATGAGGAAAGGCTTAGGAATCTCCTGGACAACTTTAAACATCCCAACATCCGAATCACAGGGGTGCCAGAAGGAGAAGAGGAAGAACAAGAAATGGAAAACTTATTTGAAAAAATAATGGAGAACTTCCTCAATCTGGCAAAGGAAATAGACTTCCAGGAAGTCCAGGAAGCTCAGAGAGTCCCAAAGAAGATGGATCTAAGGGAGCACACACCAAGGCACATCATAATTACATTAGCCAAGATTAAAGAGAAGGAGAGAATCTTAAAAGCAGCAAGAGAAAAGGAGACAGTTACCTACAATGGAGTGACCATAAGACTATTAGCTGATTTCTCCAAAGAGACCTTGCAGGCAAGAAGGAGCTGGAAAGAAGTATTCCAAGTCATGAAAGGCATTGACCCACATCCAAGATTACTCTACCCAGCAAAGCTATCATTTAGAATGGAATGGCAGATAAAGTGCTTCTCAGATAAGGTCAAGTTAAAGGAGTTCATCATCACCAAGTCTTTATTATATGAATGTTACAGGGACTTGTGAAAAAAAAAGAAGATCAACATTATGATCAATAAAATGACAACAAACTCACAACTATCAACACCTGAACCCCCAAAAACTAAGCAAACAGAACAGGAGCAGAATCACAGAAATAGAGATCACATGGAGGGTTATCAGTGGGGAGAGGGAGAATGGGAGAAAAGGTACAGGAAATAAGAAGCATAAATGGTAGGTACAATTATGTACCTACAGGGTATGACAGGGGGAGGTTAAGAATAGTATAGGAAATGGAGAAACCAAGGAACTCATATATACGACCTATGGACATGAACTAAAGGCGGGTGGTGGGGGGATGCTGGTGGGAAGGGGCTGCAGTACAGAGGGGAATAAAGGGGAGAAAAAATGGGACAACTTAATAGCATAATCAATAAAATATACTTAAAAAAATAAAGTTCAGCTTAGAAGATTAAAAACAGTAGAAAAGACTAAAAATATATTCTTTGCTGGTCTGCATAGAAAAATAATCTAAGATTATGAGATTAAGACAGTCAAGAGTTATAACACAATACACAGACTGTATTTTCTTTCAAAAGAATATACTCTTATCTAAAAATAGTAACAGGTCAAGAGATTTATTAAAATACCCTGCACATTTTTTGGAATTCATGTAATTACAATAAATCCTAGATTAAGATTTAGTAATGCCATACTTTATAGCTCAATATGTTAAATCAAAAAGGTTGAATATTTATTAATCTTAAGCAAGAGTATTTGGGCAATAATAGCTTTTTGCAAACTACTTTTATATTATTCTCCAGTCTCTTCATATCTATTTTATATTTTTTATCTTCCTATCTCTCAAAATATATTCTTGTAATTTCTTCAGTTTTATCAGCCAATTCACTTGTTCACCTCATCTGTCTCTAATGTGTTTTAACTTACCCACTAAATTTTAAATCCTAACAATTACTTTTTTCCAACTAGAACTTCTCTTTGTTTTTAAATATGTTAAATCATTTTGAGAGCTTATTAATTTTATCGTATCTTTTATTTTTTACATCATATAGTTATTTTATATTCTGCATCTGACAATTCAGGTGCCTAACATCCTACAGACGTCTCAATCTGTTGGTTGCTCTATCTGTCTCACCAGTAGTGCCTTATTACCACTTAGTAATTTTCAAAAAAATTAGTTCATATTTAGCTGAACTTAATCTTTAAAATTCCCAAGGTGCTAGAATGAGGATGCTTCTCTTCAGGGAGTCAAGTACCAAGGACACTACTAAGCTAACAGCTTTAAACTAACGTCTCCTCTTCCAGGGTAGTACACATTCGAACCTGAGCTCCATGTGAGGGCAGGCCTAGGCCTTCCGACTCCCAGCAGAAGCTGCCCGTGCACACTACACTCCAGCCAGGACGGTGAGAGACAGCTGTCCTGAAGGCTCCTGACTCAAAGCAGATTGTCGTAAAAGCCATTCTGTCTTTCTTGGAAGGTGCAAGCCTTTTGGAGATTGAAGTTTTCTGCAGGAGTCTCAGGTTCAATAACTTGCACTATGGCAGGTCCTCTCATAGAGCTGTTCAGCCCCAAACTCTAGAAATACATGCCACCAGCCTCAGAGTTTTTTGTACCCCATTCACACTCTAATTTTAGTCTAGGTTTTCTTTGTTCAGTTTGCTTTTGGTAATTTCCTGTTTCTTCCAGGTTCCTCAATGCATTTAAAAGCATTCTAATTATTTTCCTGTGTATCTAGGTTTGTTTGTTTTTTACTGTTAAAAAGGCTTTACAGAGTATTTATTCCACCATCCTTCCATGAATTCCAAATAGGCTATGAATTTTTAACACTAAAGAACAGAGTTCCTACTGTTTTTACTTACCCGTGCAAAATCAAAATGGGGCTCATACTGTCCTCCCACTCCATAATTTGCTACCTGAAGGAGAGAAACAAAGCATGAATGAAAACTACCAAGAGCACTATTTGAAAATCTATGAGCCCCATTTTGGCCTCTTACATTATCATGGTTAGGTACTTCTAGAAAAATGAGAAGCAAAGCATTTTATTTTATTTTATTTTATTTTATTTTAGCCTCACCTGAGGATATGCTTAGAGAGAGGAGGGCAGAGAGAAAGGGGGAGGGATGGAGGAAGGTGAGGTGGGGGCTTGGAGGGAGGAGAGGCCAGAGTAAGAGGGGGAGAGAAGGAAACATCAATCAGTTGTCTCCCATACGCACCCCTGACTTGGGGGTTGAACCCACAACCCTAGTTATGTGCCCTGACTGGTTAAACCTGCCACCTTTTAGTGTACGAGATGACACTCCAACCAGCTGAACCACCTTGCCAGTGAGAAGCAAAACACTTGAAATCAATGGGAGTTCCTAAGTAACCACAGATAAAAAGCATGGAGAGCTACTATATGCTATTTGAGAACCTTCGTTAGCAGGCTTTTCTTTAGTAAATGTTGGGATGCATGTTTTTCCTCTAATATATAACAAACTAAAATTTGAATTAGAATTTTGGAATTAAAATTTTCTAAAACTAGAATTATGAGATTTCTATGATTAATTCACTAAACATTTCCTTTTGGAACTTAAATCAAAGCACATTTTCCAAACCCTAAATGCTGGCAAACTCCCAATATACTTTAATAAAATCCCTTTCCCACATATTTTTCCCTACTAAAGTAAAAAAGGGAAGAAGTTAATACCAACCAAATTATTCTTGCTGGAGGGCTCTAACAACTTCGGTTGGCTATGACAACGTACTAGTGTGAAGCAGCAAAAAGAAGTTAAGAAAAATATTTGGTCTGAGTTCAAGTTCCAGCTTTATGTGTATGTAATTTTGTTACAGTATATGTAATTTTGTATATAACCTCTATTTCCTTACTTACACAGTAAGAAAAATGATACCTTTTACTCCCTCATTCCTTCCCAATACAGTAAAATGTTGACAAAAATGAAAGAATCATGTAATTTAAAGAGTAATGTTGAAGATATGACATGAGAACATAATTTAAAGAGTGTTACCCACAGTAAAACCCACTTTCTAGGTAAATTATTGTTACTCTGGATATTTTACTATTTTTTTAAAAATCCTGAACTGAGAATATGTTTATTGATATTAGAAAGAGATGAGAGAGGGAGGGTGGAAGAGAATCATCAATTAGTTGCTTCCCATATATGCCCCAACAGGGAACTGAACCAGCAACCTAGGTAGGTGCCCTGACAGGGAATCAAACCCACAATATTTTGGTGTACAGGACAATGCTCCAACCGAGCCACCTTGTCTTCTGTTATGGATACCTTGAGTTGGATCAGCCTATTAAAAAGAAATACATAAAGTAGCCTGAAAGAGACTGTGAAAGCTAAGCAGATGAAAATAAATACAGATCAGGAAAGAAAAAGACACAGCAAAGAGTTTCTAATAATCAGAATAAATACCAAGGAAGTTGTAGATTACCATGGAATGGCAACTTAATTAAGCAAATTTAAATGTAGGTTGTCCTGCTTTAACCAATTCCAAAATGTACAAATCTCAGATTCTAACACGGTTTAGCTAATCATTAACACCAGAACCTGACAACACAGCTGAAACTTCAGTTACCACGTTATGTTCATTTTGAGTAATGCATAAAGTGCAAATGTCGCTTCTAGGTCTTCAGCCACAGGCTGCTAAGTCAGTAACAACTGCACGTCAAGATCAATGACCAATTACCTCAGTTCTTTCAAAGTCTATCAGTGATCAGTCACTGCACATCTATGAATAACGTACAGGCAGCAAACCACGTGATTTATGTTGCCACCTTATCTCCCAGTGAGAACTCGTGATATTTTATGAAAATGTATAATCGGAAGAGGGAATTGACCAATAAAGATAAAGTACGACAGAGAAATGTAAAGGAATAATGCTTTAAATGAAATTCAAATCAAACTTAAATGGAGATACAGAAGAAAGAGCTACATGAAATGCTTCCACTTTTGCTATTCAAAAAACTCTACTTACTTTGAAGATGGCTGCAGAGTAGATAGAAGCTACAGTCACCTCCTCCCAGAGCCAAACCAGATTTACAGCTAAATTATAGAGCAATCAACCTGAATAACCAACTGAAGGCAAGCTGAACAGAAGTATTATAATCAAGGATTTAAAGAAGTTGTATAGAGACTGGTAGGAAGCACAAAGATACAGAAAGGGCTGGCCCCTGCACCCACCTGTGGTTGTTGAGAATCTAGAGGGATATCTTGGCTGCAAAAGCCCCACCTGAGGAGCATGGGGTTTGAACCCCATGCCAGGATCCCCAACCTAGACCACCAGAACTGGGATGAGGAGCCTGCATAATATCTAGTTGTGAAAATCAGCTGGGACTCTTGTCTGCCTGAAAGAGAAGGGAGTCTGCTAGAAACCCAGGTGTTCTCTGAAAGGGCCAGTGGATATAATCTTAGTCTTAGACCCTTTACCTGGGGCTCAGATAGAGGGAAGGCAACTCAGGATATATAGCAGTCATAAAGAAAAGACCTGGGTGGCATGGCCCCAAGGAGAGAGCTGCAGGGTCAGCCGCTGAGTCCCTATCCCATACCACCCTCAGGTGCCACCTTCCCAGTGTGATGCACTTCTATTCTACAAGCACCAGCTGGGGAGTGCACTAGCCCTAACCTCCAACTACTGGTGATACCACCTGCCAAGCTCTAGTCTTGTAGAAAGGTCTGCTGGGTACACTCAACAGGGAACTTTGGGGGTGCTCTTTTTCTGGAGAAGCTCTTGGTGGAGACTCAGTTATTGAGCTGTGCAGCTTTGAAACAGGAGCCATTCTTCCCCCACTTGCACACTCAGCTAGAGCCCCTACCACCTGATGATTCTCTTGGCCTGTCCTTCCAACTCCGAGTGGCCCTGCCTAACTGAGCTCAGTCCCACAGAGGGGTCAGAGTGCTGCTCAGAGCTGGGACCTTCAGAGCACACTCCCCTGGGAGGCTCCTATCCAGGACTCAAGATGGGCCCTGGGTTGTGCAGCTACCAATGCAGGGGGCCATTCTTACCCGAATCCCCTCCAAGCTCAACTGGCACCATTCCCCTAACAGAAGACTCATTTGACCAGTCCTTCTGACTCCTGGGAGCTCCACCCAGCTGAGCTTGCTCCTGCAGAGGGGCTGGCTAGCTGCACCCTTTCCTGAACCTGTGGTGTGCTCCTCCTGGGGGAGCTAGGGTTAGCGACTCTGGCAGAGACTGAGTGGTATGGTTTGGAGTAGGGGCCATTTTCCCACCATTAAGTGCCTGGCTGTGCTGCCCCAAGCAGGAGACCCACTAGCCCTGTCCCCGCAACTCCAGTCACCCTGCCCTATCGAGCTCATGCCTTGTGGAAGAGTCTGTGGGTGGCAGCCAGCCAGGGTCCACTCTATGTACTTTCTTCAGAGGGCTCTCAAGGAAACCTGGGCAGCCTGAGAGGGTAGCAAAATGGCTGACAAGTAAGTGGATGTTGACCTTAGGGTGCCTTGGACCTTTTTATCGATCTGACCCCAGCTCAGAGCTGGAGGAAGCCAACCCTTGTATGCAACTTGGCCCCTCCCCCATACACCTAGGCCCAGAAGAGGCAGTCACAAACAGCAAATTGCATGGTAGCTCCAGACAGGTAGCCCAGGCAGCATCTGACATGAACCTGCAGTGGAACCCTGCCCAAGTGGACCCAGAACACACACACACACACAGTGGTGAGCTTTAGACCACACTGGAGTTCACCCAACTAGCCACACAATCCGCACATCCAAAGACAGTTCCTGGCAGGCATCAGACCCTGCTGGGAACAACTCTACCTCAGGGGACAGCCCCTGCATAGCAGTTCATACACTGTGATTGAGGTCTATCCTTACAGTCAAGTCAACAGTATTCCAGACTCAACTACAACAGGATGGCACATATAACCCACACAAAGGATATTCCCGCAGCACCTAGCTCAGGGGATCTGAAAGACTGAGCCCCACAAGACACCTACAACATAAAACCACTAAAACAAGTTTGAAAGTTGTAGCAGATTTACCTAATTCACAAACACAAAAAGGCAGACAAAATGGGGAGACAAAGAAATGTGCCCCAAATGAAACATCAAGCAAATCCCCAGAAAAAGAATTAAATGAAATGGAAGCAACAAAATACCAGATGCAGAGTTTAAAACAATGGTTATAGGATGCTTAAGGACTGTAGGCAAAGAGTGGATGATAGTGAGAACTTAAAAACAGAGATAGTAAGCATTAAAAAAGACATAGGAACCAGTCAGAATTGAAGAATATAATATCTGAAATGAAGAATACACTAGAAGGAATCAACAGCAGGTTATGAGGCAGGGGATCAAATCAGTGATTTAGAGGACAAGATAACAGGAATGACCCAAGCAGAGCAACAAAAAGAAAAAAATTTAAAAAAAATAAGAAAAGTCTAAGAGACCTCTAGGATAACATCAAGCATAATTCATGTGCATCATAGTGGTACCAGAAGGAGAAGAGAGACAGCAAGGGATTGAGAACCCATCTGAAGAAATAATGGCTGAAAACATCCCTAAGGTGGTGAAAGAAGACACTCAAGTCCAGTAAGCATAGAAAGTCCCAAACAAAATGAACTCAAACAGGCCCACACCAAGACACATCATAATTAAAATTCCAAAGGTTAAAGACAAAGAGAGAATCCTAAAAGCAGAAAGAGAAAAGCAGTTAGTTACCTACAAGAGAGCTCCTGTAAGACTATCAGCTGATTTCTCAACAGAAACATTCCAGGTCAGAAGGGAGCAGCAAGAAATACTCAAAGTGATAAAAAGCAAGGGCCTATGACCAAGAGTATACTCCCCAGCAAGGCTATCATTTAGGATTGAAGGACAGATAAAGAGCTTCCCAGACAAGAAAAAGCTAAATGAGTTCATCAACACCAAACCGGTATTACAAGAAATGTTAAAGGATTTTCTTTAAGAAAAAGGAAAAACATAAAAAATATGAGTAATATAATGGTAATAAATACGTATCTATCATCCACATGTTCACTGCAGGATTATTCACCATAGCCAAGATACGGAAGCAACCTAACTGTTCATCAATAGATGACTGGATAAAGAAGTGGTGCATATGTACAACAGAATATGACATATGACTCGGCCATAAAAAAGAATGAATTCTTCTTTCTGCAACAACATGAATGGACCAGAGGGTATTGTGTTGAGTGAAATAAGTCAGACAGAGAAAGACAACAGACATATCATTTCACTCAAATGTGCAATCTAAAAGAGAAGATAAACACAGAACAGAAAACAGACTCCTAGATACAAAGAACATTTTGACGGCTGCCAGATGGGAGGAGGATTAGGGAGGTAAGTGAAAAAGGTGAAGGGATTAGGAAGCACAAATTGGTAGTTACAGAATAGTCATGGGGATATAAAGTACAGCATAGGAAACATAGCCAATAATATTGTATGTATGGTGTCAGATGGGTACTAGATTTATCAGGGTGTTCACTTCATAAATTATATAAGTGTCTAATCACTGGGTTGTACATCTGAAGCTAATACAATACTGTATATAAACTGTAATTAAAAAGAAATTATTAAAAAGAAAACAGTTTGAAAAAGTATATGGAGGTGCCCTGGCCGGGTGGCTCAGTTGGTTGGAGTGTCATCCCATACACCAAAAGGATGTGCGTTCAATCCCCAGTGAGGGCACATACCTAGGTTGCAGGTTCGAACCCTAGTCAGGGCACTCACAGGAGGCAACTGATCCATGTTTTTCTCTGTCTCTCACTCTCCACCCTTCATCTCTTGCTAAAATGAATAAACATATCCTTGGGTGAGGATTTTAAAAAATAACTAAATTGAAGAAAAAAACATGTGGGATTCACTGGAAGAGGTCAAAATTGCAACATTAACAGCAGTTTGGAAGAAGCTGATTGCAACCCTCATGGATGACTTTAAGGCATTCAAGACTCCAGTGGAGGAAGTTACTGCAGATGTGGTGGACAAAGCATGAGAACTAGAATTAGTAGCACCTGAAGATGTGACTAAATTGCTACAATCTGATGATAATGAGATACTGCAATCTTAGGAGCTGCTTCTCATGGACGAGCAAAGAAAGTGGTTTCTTCAGATGGAATGTACTCCTAGTAAAGATGCTATGAAGATTGTTGAAGTGACAACAAAGGATTTAGAATATTACAAATCAAGTGATAAATCAATATTCGTTGATCAAGCAGAGGCAGTGTCTGAGAGGACAGACTCCAATTTTAACAGAAGTTCTACTATAGTTAAAATGCTATCAAACAACACTGCATGCTACAGAGAAATCATTCGTGAATGGAAGAATCTGTAACGTGGCAGACTTCACTGCTGTCTTATTTTAAGAAACTGCCACAGCAACCACCGCCCTGGTCAGTTAGCAGCCATTAGTACTCAGGCAAGACCCTCCAACAACCAACAAAAAGACAGATGAAGGCTCAGATGAGTGAACATTTTCTAGCAATAAGGTATTTTTAAATTAAGGAATGTACACTGCTTTTTTAGACATAATGCTACTGCACACTTAACAGGCCATAGTATAGTGTAAGCATAACTTTTATATGCTCTGGGAAACAAAAAAACTGGTGTGAGTTCACTTTATTGTGATATTCGCCTTACGCTGTGATCTGAAACCAAAACCACATCTGCCAGGCATGCCTGTACTTGTGAGGTTTCTTCCCGGCGTGATGAAAACGTTCTGGAATTAGACAGTATTGGTGGTTGCACAATCATGTGAATATAATAAAAACAGGGTAAATTTTATGGTATATGAATTATATCTCAATAGAAAAGATGAAAAAACTATATATATATATATATTTTTTAAAAGAACTGCCTTGGTTATGTAACAGCCCAAGGAATGGGAAAAAAGAAAATGTTATAGTGTACCTAATAAATATTAGTGTCACATATTTTTATTTCCCTGTAAATTTATACTCAATGGTAAGAGTTTTTAATGTTTTGATAAATTTCAACACAGAACAATTATAATTTTCTCACTGATTATTAAAATCACTGCTTTGCTGGGTTCAGCTTGACTATTCCTCTTACAGTCCCAACCTGTCATGCAAACTGAGTGCTGCCTGTGTAGTATCAGGAAATCTCATCTGAGGCATTTTTTCAGTAAGTGTAAAGATAACTTAAGGATAATGTGATAGTATATAATTCAAGGATAAGATAATTACCCACCTGTAATTCCTCTGCTGTGGAAACATCTAGTCCTGTCAGGTCTTGTATTCTCATATTAATTCGAGACACCACAGGGTTTTCATAACCAGAGAGCCAGGCACTAAGAACAAGAAGAAAATACTAGTTTTACTGATGAATCAATACATGAATACAACAGCTGTCATTTAAAAAGCTATTATATATGGGACAATAAGCCTTTAGGCATTTATAGTTGATTTGCTTGTCTAATATGATTTTTACTAATGAATGTTGAAATTTCAAAAAGATGTTATATTTTACAGTTAGAAGTTAGAAAGGAAAAAATTATCTCATTTATTATAGTTTCTATGAAAATAGTTGGGTTAATGTAAGAAGGCTACATAGGGCTATCTACAGTGAGATTTTTTTTTAATTCTGGAAAAATCCATACCAAACTTAACATAATTATTCTTTCTAGGTCAGGTAGAGGAACTGACTGGGGTGGAGGTAGGTCATAAGGTTTCAGGCCTGATTTATATAATGCTAACATAAGAAAAAAATCACTCCTGTATTACTTGCATAAATAATTTTTATGAGTACCCAAATGCACCCAGTAAGATGGGTACTGTAAAAAAGATGGACAATGACAAGTGTCAGCAAGGAAGTGAAGACGCTGGACCCTCACAGCTGCTGGCAGAACAGTCAAGTGGTGCATCCGCTCTGGAAAACAGCTGGACAACTCAAGTTGTTAAACAGAGTCACCACCGGACTCAGCAAATGCACTCCTTGGGATATACCCAAGAGAAATTATAAAAACTTGCACACAAATGTTCATAGCAGCATTATTAATGACCAGAAAGTGAAAATAATCCAAATGTCCATCAACTAATGAATAGATACATAAAATGTGGTATACCCAGGTTCTGGATTATTATGCCTTGAAAAAGTACTGATGCTGCTAACATGGGAGAACCTTGAAATCATCATGTTAAGATAAGCCAGATACAAAAGGGCGCACATTATGATTCCATTTATACGAAATGTCCAAAATAGACAAATTGATAGCTACATACAGTAGATTAGTGGCTGCCAGGGGAAGAGGGAATGGGGGGACTCCTAATGGGCACAGGATTTCTTTTTGAGGGTGATGAAAATGTTCTGGAATTAGATAAGGGCTGCACAATAAAAAAGACTAAAAACCATTGAACTGAACACTTTAAAAGGGTGAATTTTATGGTATGGAAACCATAGCTCAATAAAATAAAGATACTCCCCAAATTCAAGTATCTCCTTTACACATGCCTTTTCCCAGTCTATTAGCCTTGTTCTGTCTTCACCTCTCCTTTCATCAAGCTTTGATTCCATGGCCCATAATTTTAGCAACATTCCTGCTGAGAGCATCAATTCTGCTATCTGGTAAAAATACAATCCTGAATGGATTTTTTTCCTCCAAACTTAAAACCTGCATCACAAAACCCTACTGAAGAAAGTTGTGAAACAGAATGGATATGCTCCACTAGAAATAAATGTACACCAACCTCAAATGGGCCCCTCCTCTTCCTCCCTCCTATACTCTGAACCCCAACCCACCTCAGTCTCTCCCTTCACTCAGTAGGTAACATATCTCCTGCCTCACACAGAAAATGGAAACCATATAATCTACCTACATTTACATCTATCTGTTCCTTTTAATTCACTCTAGTTCCTTCATTCCAGTTCCAAGAGATTTCTCTCCATTACCTAAGGCTAACCCCCTGCCTTAGTTTCTATGATCTCCTGCCATTTTAGGAACCATAAATCACTGACTAGCACTTCTGTTATATAATCAACTTCCATTCTCAATAATTCCTCCCATAGCTTTTACCCAAGCTTAAGTCTCTCCCATTAAATAAATACAAATTTAAAAGTTTTCTCAACTCTCCATCTCCCTCCAGCTATCAACCCTTCTCCTCCCTCTTCAAGTCAACTTTTCCAGACTTATTTCTCAATGTATTCCATCAAAACTTTGTTAATATCATCCATTACCTTACTGTGCTACTAAATCTTACAAGATTTTCTAATTCTCATTTTATGTGCTCTTTCAGTGACATATCCCAATGTTCATCCATCTTAAAACTCTCTTCCTCACTCACTCATTCTCCAGGTATCCCTTCAGTCTCTCTGGCTGCTCTGTCCTGGGCTCCCTCATAGCCTCTGCCATTATCCTCTGCCTCTCTCCCACTGCCCCAGCAACACTTCAAGAACTTTTCCTATAGCCCTAAGGCTAGTGCACATGCTCTTGTCTTTGCCCAGAATGATGTTCTTTTTCACTTTGCAAAGTGAAGCCTTTGGATTATCACTTTGGTCATCTCTTCTTCCCTGGCTCTTCCCCATGCCAGACTAGGTCAGAGCTTTTTTTTTTTTTTTGGGGGGGGGGTGGGTGGGTAGGAAGAGAGGAAGTTTTTTGGTGTTTAAGTAATTATAACATGAAAATGACATGACATGTTATTAAAAGTTAAATCAGGACAAATAATACTGCTGTAAAATTTACATTTCTCACATCCATTTCAGAAGAAAATATATTAGGATTCTTTTTAATAAACTGATTTCAGGAACATTTTCTCAAACTGTGTTGAGAAGTAGTCAGAAAGGCAACTATAATAACTGTCAGGATTAAGACTGTTTTATGAAACATTAAAAACCACATCTGGTTTTTAGCTGTTATATCAATGTACCTTTCTCACTGATAAGGCAATTGTTCGCTGTGCCACAATGATTAGCAAGTTCCTTCTTAAGTAACAGATACTCAATTGTTCAAGACAGAGAGTTTTATAATTTTGCCCTCTTTTGGAGCACAAGCAAATCTTTGTCTTTTGTACACATGTAGGGAAATGTTGTAAAATGCAGCTGTTATAATCTTCTAAATTTCCCCTCACAATTACACAGTGGCAATTAATTATGATTAGGAATATACCTTTGTAATACTTTTATTTTTTTTAACAGCAAGGCTTCTAAATAGCTTCTCAAAACTAGCTTTCCATTTTGGTACATAATTGATAACATTACACATTTGATTTGTATTCCATAATTTCTTTTATTGACTACTGTAACCCTTAATAAGGGTTAGTGATTGCAAACAATTTTTACATATTCTAGATGTTAAGTTTCATTTCACTGAACTGAGTTTTTCTTCACTCATATACTTATAGGAGGAAATTTGAGCACACATTTATGTGTATACATATTTTTAAAGTAAGTTACTTTTACCATGAAAATAAAACTAGACTACAGGGCCAACAACAATAAACAATTTATGTTCCTTAGAAATCCTTTTCTAGGTTGAGGAGGGTAAATATTGTTTGTTGAAGGAACTGATGAGCCTACAGTCTCTTTATCATCTGTTAATCCCACATTGCCACATCTTACCACCTACATGCATGTCCCCTCAGTAGTACAAGTCTCTTAGAGTAATGTGTATCAGTAATGTGTATCAGATGATGACTTTAGCACCCAATGCTATTTGCATCTTTCAATAACTCACTCTCTCCACTTTGTACCCAATCTTGGTATCAAAGTTAAGTATTAACAAAGCTGAAGAATATCTTCCTCTGTAGAACATTCAAGTAACAGTTCCCATGCTTCTACACTCCTTGAAAAACCTTCAGGGAGTACACCTTCATTCCAACCTCCCTGCATTTCCTAACTACTGAAACTACATCTTCAGAGAATGCTGCCCTCTCTGTGTAGTCCCGCCGTTGTTTTAGTACCACAGTCTTTCAGTCTAGAAACACCTGCCAGCACATGTCATCTACCCCATTCCCAGATGCTACAGGGTTCAGAACATCCCATTCCAGTGGGAATCCTCTTCAGACTATTTCCTCAAAAGATTGAGGTCTTGCTGGCACTCTGCTTCTTTAAGAAGTGTCTTTGCCTGTATATACGCCTAACATTTTCCTTAATGTAATGAAATAAAATGTTCTTCATACCTTTGATACCTAATGGGATCACAGTGACTTTGGTAGACACCTGCTAGATGCTACTGTGGGAATCACCCTAGTGGTTGGGAGGATAGAGAATGGTGGCTGCTGTACCCCTAGAACAATCCTGGGCTGCTAACAGCCGACGTCATGTGTCTCAGAGCTGGCAACTGCCTGTAGTCTGAGGCACTTCAGGAAGTGGCTCCCTTCATGTACCTGAAAGTAGAGCAGACAGCTGCCCCTGATGTTTACATAGTTCTATATTATCCTTCCTTTGTAACATTTACTGCAGTAATTACACATTAATTACTTATTTCATTAAGGTAAGATATCTTCATTTAACTACTAGTTCCAAATACATATAAATTCTGCTTGGTTTTGCTCATCACTATATCTGCAGAACCTATTAGAGTGTCTGGCACACAGGAGATGCTCAATGAATATTTGCTGAATGAATGCATCTAGAACTAATCTAAGATTTACTCTACCATAATTATTTGTCTGGTGATCTCTTACAAATTTATAGGGACTGGCTGAGTAGAATTCCTTGGTGTAGCAGAAATAGGAATGATCCAAGAATTTTGTTACAAAGGATATAGCTGATAAATATACTAAAAATTTATTTCTCCCAAGACTTCCAGCCAAGATGGAGGAATAGACACACTGTGCCTCCTCACACAACCAAAATAAGGACAACAAAAATTTAGAAACAAAAAAACCCACCAGTACTGACAGAAAATTGAACTGTATGAAAGTCCAACAACCAAGAAGTTAAAATAGACACATTCATCCAGACCTGTAGGAGGGGCGCAGTCTGGTGGCAGGGTGGAGAGGGGTCAAGGCAAAAAAAAGTGGTGGCTGGCGGAGCCCAGGCACAGGGTGGCGGTGGGGGAACCCAGTGAGATGGCGGATTGTGGAGGGGCATGACGCGCAAGGCAGCTGGCCAACTAGGCGGTCCCACATTCATGTGCAGATAAACCAGGTGAAACTGGGGAGCAAGACAGACCACACACACAACCCAAGACTCCAGCACGGGGAAATAAAGCTTCAAAAAACCTACTGAAAACACCTGTGGGGCTTGAGGTGCTGGGAGAAACTCCCAGCCTCACAGGAGAGTTCACTGGAGAGACCCACAGGGTCCTAGAATGTACACAAACCCACCCACCCAGGAATCAGCACCAGAAGGGCCCAGTTTGCTTGGGGGAAGCTGAGGAAGGGACAGAAATTCGGCAGAGAGCAGAGCAAGCGCCATTGTTCCATCTCAGACCCCTCCCCCACATACAGCATCACTACCCAGCAACTGGGCTGCCCCAGCCTGGTGAATACCTAAGGCTCCACCCCTCACTACATAACAGGCGCACTGAGACAAAATAAAAATGGCCCAAATAAAAGAACAGATCAAAGCTCCAGAACAGATACAACTAAGTGACGAAGAGATAGTCAACCTATCAGATGCACACCTCAAAGCACTGGTGATCAGGATGCTCACAGAACTGGCTGAATTTGGTTGCAAATTAGATGAAAAAATGAAGGCTATGAAAAGTGAAATAAAGGGAAATGCAAAGGGAACCAACAGTGATGGGAAGGAAACTGGGACTCAAATCAATGCAGTGGACCAGAAGGAAAAAAGAAACAAACAGAAAAGAATGAAGAAACAAGAATTCAAAACAAACGAGGAGAGGCTTAGGAACCTCCAAGACACCTTTAAACGTTCCAACACCCGAATTATAGAGGTACCAGAAGGGGAAGAGGAAGAGCACAAGTGGAAAACTTATTTGAATAATAAAGGAGAACTTCCCCAATCTGGCAAAGGAAATAGACTTCCAGGAAGCTCAGAGAGTCCCAAAGAAGTTGGACTCAAGGAAGAACACACCAAGGCCCATCATAATTACATTAGCCAAAATTAAAATGAGGGAGAGAATTCTAGAAGCAGCAAAAGATAAGGAGATAGTCACCTACAAAGGAGTTCCCATCAGACTGTCAGCTGATTTCTCAAAAGAGACCTTAGAGGCAAGAAGGGGCTGGAAGGATGTATTCCAAGTCATGAAAGGCAAGGACCTACATCCAAGATTGCTCTATCCAGCAAAGCTTTCATTTAGAATGGAAGGACAGATAAAGTGCTTCTCAGATATGGTCAAGTTAAAGGAGTTCATCATCACCAAGCCCTTATTACATGAAATGTTAAAGGGACATATCTAAGAAGAAGAAGGAAAAAAATATGAACAGTAAAATGACAGCAAACTCACAATTATTAACGACCATACCTAAAACAAAAACAAACTAAGCAAACAGCTAGAACAGGAACAGAACCACAGAAATAGAGATCACAAGGAGGGTTATGGACAGGGGAGTGGGAAGAGGAAAGAGGGGGGAAGGTACAGAGAATAAGTAGTATACATGGTAGACAGACAATAGACAGGGGGAGGGCAAGAACAGTATGGGAAATGTAGAAGCTAAAGAACTTATAAGTATGACACAGGGACATGAACTAAAGGGGGGAATGTGGGTGGGAGAGCATGTGCAGGATGGAGGGAATGAAGGGGGAAAATGGGACAACTGTAATAGCATAATCAATAAAATATATTAAAAATATTTATTTCTACCAAAATCTGACTGAGTTTCTCAGGTAGTAAGGAAGTATGCAGAACTAATGTAGCATGTTGAACTAACACAGTAGGACAAAGCACATATTTTTTCTGCCTGTCAATAATTTGATTGATTTTTGAACTTTATAAGCAACCAACTGCTGACATGGTTTTTATAGATAATTGGCAAGTGTTCTAATAAAGTTTCACACTAGATACATCTTGACAAGACAACTAACTTTCTCTACTTCATACTGGAGCCTAACATCCTAAGAGAACCTGCCTTCTACTTCTGGTATATTCAACTTCCTTCCTTGCTACCGCCAATATTTAAGCAGCTATTCTTACCTTTTCTCTTGCACTTCGGTAAAAGCATTATTCTTCAGTTTCACAGAGGTTGGATCGTCTATCTATGCTTTGAATCCACACTTTCTAATTCCATAGGCCTCATTTCAGCAGTTATTGCTTCTATTATTATAGTTAACCTTTTCCTTGACTACGGTTGTTTACTCTTCAGCCTGAAGTCCCCTGCTACCAAGGAAAACACCTTCCCTTTGCCATTTCAGTCTTTCACGTTACACTTTTAAAATTGCAAATGTAAGACATGCTTGTTATATTCAACAAATGGTCCTGAGACACTGGATTAGCACATTCAAAAGAAAGAAGTTGACCCTGTAACTCTCACCATATAAAAAAAAAAACTAAAAAGAGATTAAAGACCTAAATGTAAGAGCTAAAATTACAGAACTCTTAGAAAAAGCATAGGTGTATATCTTTGTGATCTTAAACAGTGGTTTAGCTGTAATATCAAAAGTACAAACAACAATAATAAGCTGGACATCATCAAAATAAGAAAACAAACTTGTACTTCAAAGGGTACCATCCAGTGTGAAAAGACAACTCACAGAATAGAAGAAAATGTCTGCAAATCTAAAATATATAAAGAACTATTGCAATTCAATAAAAGATAATTTAAAAATAGGTAAGGGATCATGAATACACAGTTTTCCAATATACAAATTTCCACTAAGCACATAAAGAAGATGCACAATATCATTAGTCACCCAGCAAATGTGAATCAAGACCACAATGAGATAGGGTGTCATACCCACTAGGACAGCTGTAATCAAGTAGATGCAATCACAAGTGGTGAGAAAGTAGAGACTGGGCCCCCCACCCCACAACACTACCAGTGGGAATATAATAGAGTGCTGCTACTTTGGAAAAGTTTGGCAGATTTCAAATGTTTAAACACAAAGTTACTATATGACCTAGCAATTCCCTAGCAATTTCCTAGCTATACACAAAGGAGAAATTTAAACTTATGTTCACACAAAAACTTATACATTAATGTTCAGAGCAGCATTACTTGTAATAGCCAAAAAGTAAAAATAATCCAAATGTCTATCAACAGATGAATAAAATAGATAAAATGTGGTATATCCATAAAATGGAATATTTGTTCAACCATAAAAAAGAATGAGATATAGGGGAGGACTTCCAGCCAAGAGGGAGGAGTAGGTAGACTGTGCCTCCTCGCTCAACCAAAATTAAGGACAACAAAAACTTAGAAAAAAAAAATACAACCGGATCTGACAGAAAATTGAACTGTACAGAAGTCCAACAACCATTCATCCAGACTGGTAAGAGGGGTGGACTTGGTGGCCAGTGGAGAAGGATTGCAGCAGGAAAAAGCGGTGGTTGGCGGTCCCAGGTACGCAGGTGGCGGCTGGCAGACCCAGTGAGGCATGCAAGGAGGCTGGCAGTCACACATTCGCGCACAGATAAACCAGGCGAAAACTGGGAGCGAGTCAGACCACACAATCCAGGGCCCCAGCACCGGGAAATAAAGCCTAAAAGCACTGATTGAAAACACTTGTGGGGGATGAGGTGCCAGGAGAGACTCCCAGCCTCACAGGAGAGTTCGTTGGAGAGACCCACAGGGTCCTAGCACGTACACAAGCCTACCCACAAGGGAATCAGCACCAGAAGGGCCCAATTTGCTTGTGGGAAGCTGCAGAAGCGACTGAAATACGAGAGAGAGCAGAGCAAGCTATTGTTCCCTCTCTGACCTGGCCACCACATATAGTGTCACAACCTAGCAGGTTGCCCTGCCTTGGTGAACACCTAAGGTTCTATCCCTCATATGCAACAGGTGCAACAAGGCCAAAAAAATAAAATTAAATTAAAAAATGGCTCAAACAAAGCCCCAGAGCCAATTCATCTAAGCGACTAAGAGATAGCCAACCTATCAGATGCACAGTTCAAAGCACTGGTGATCAGGATACTCACAGAATTGGTTGAATTTGGTTGCAAATTAGATGAAAAAATGAAGGCTATGAAAAGTGAAATAAAGGAAAACACACAGGGAACCAATAGTGATGGGAAGGAAACTGGGACTCAAATCAATGAGTGGACCAGAAGGAAGAAAGAAACAAACAGAAAAGAATGAAGAAACAAGAATTCAAAAAAATGAGGAGAGGCTTAGGAACCTCCTGGACATCTTTAAACATTCCAACACCTGAATTATAGAGGTACCAGAAGGGGAAGAGGAAGAGCACAAGTGGAAAACTTATTTGAACAAATAATAAAGGAGAACTTCCCCAATCTGGCAAGGAAATAGACTTCCAGGAAGTCCAGGGAGCTCAGAGAGTCCCAAAGAAGTTGGACTCAAGGAGGAACATACCAAGGCACATCATAATTATATTAGCCAAGATTAAAATGAAGGAGAGAATTCTAGAAGCAGCAAGGGATAAGGGCACAGTCACCTACAAAGAAGTTCCCATCAGACTGTCAGCTGATTTCTCAAAAGAGACCTTACAGGCAAGAAGGAGCTGGAAGGAAGTATTCCAAGTCATGAAAGGCAAGGATCTACATCCAAGATTGCTCTATCTAGCGAAGCTTTCATTTAGAATGGAAGGGCAAATAAAGTACTTCTCAGATATGGTCAAGTTCAAGGAGTTCATCATCACCAAGCCCTTATTATATGAAATGTTAAAGGGACATATCTAAGAAGAAGAAGGAAAAAATATGAACAGTAAAAAGATAGCAGACACAGATCTTAACAACCACACCTAAAACAAAAGCAAACTAAGCAAACAATAGAACAGGAGCAGAAACACAGAAATGGAGATCACATGGAGGGTTAGCAACAGGAGAGTGGAAGGAGGAGAGAGGGGGAAAAGGTACAGAGAATAAGTAGCATTGACGGTGGGTAGAAAATAGACAGGGGGAGGGCAAGAATAGTGTGGGAAATGTAGAAGCTAAAGAACTTATGACACATGGACATGAACTAAAAGGGGGAATGTGGGTGGGAGGGGGTGTGGAGGGGAATGAAGGGGGGGAATGGGACAACTGTAATAGCATAATCAATAAAACATATTTAAAAAAATTTTAAAATGAAAAAAGAAAAAGAATGAACTACTGATACTTCAACATGAATGAGCCTTGAAAACATTATGCTAAGTGAAAGAACCTGGATACAAAAGACCATATATTATATGATTCCATTTATATGAAACATCCAGAGGAGGTGAATCTATAAAGACAGAAAGGATATTAGTGGTTGCCTAGGGCTGAGTGTGGGAGGAGAGTGAGGATTGGGCAATTATAGCAAAGGCGCGCAGAATTTCTCTTTGGGATAATGAAAGTATCCTTTGGGTTAAAAATTGATTGTGCTGATGGATGCGCAATTCTCTGAATATATCTAAAGCCACTGAATAGTACACTTTAAATGAGTGAACTGGATGGTATGTGTGTATCTCAATAAAACTGTTTAAAAAAGAAATAGTCTGGACAACGAGGGAGGTGATTGTGGGAGTGGGGGGTACGGGGTAGGGGACAGCAATGGGGGAAAAGGCAGGACAACTGTAACTGAACAATAATATTAAAAAAGAAATACTTACAAAACTTTCAAACAATACAAAAATATATGAAGTCCCTTTCCTACTCCCACTCCTTACAGGTAAACACTATTAACAAAAAGGTATATAGTATCTCAACATTTTCCCTCTGTATAAACAAACAGAGAATGGGGGGGGGGGAACCCAACAGGAATCCACATACCTTCCAATCTCCCACCACAATATACACATATACTTTTCCCCCGAAAACAGTTCTGACATCTTTTCAAGTCAATACATATAGCACTATCTCATTCACAAAAATTACCATGGTGAAAAAACATACAACATGAAATTAATCATCTTAACCATTTTTTAAAAATATGGTAAAATACAGAGGACAATATCTACCATTCTAACCATTTCTAAGTGTACAATTCAGTGGCATTAAGTATAATCACAAAGTTGTGCAAACATCTCCACTGTTTCCAGCTAGATACAATGCCCTCAAGGTCCACCCATGTTGTAGCATGGTATCAGAATTTCATTCTTTTTTAAGGCTGAACAGTATTCCATTGAAGGTCTATATGACATCTTGTTTATTCATTCATCCATCAGAGGACACTTGAGTTGCTTCCACCTTTTGGCTTTTGTGAATAATGCTGCTGTGAACATGGGTGTACAAGTATCTGTCTGAGTCCCGCCTTCCCATTCTTTTGGGTATAGACCCTTTAGAAGTGGAATTTCGGGATCACATATGAGATAATCCTATGTTTAACATTTTGAGGAACTGCAAGACTATTTTCCACAGCAACTGTACCACTTTAAATTCTCAGTCCTCATTGTTTTTTAAACTACTGCTTTTCTTTTTAAAATAAAAATGCATTTAATTCCAAAATGACCATGAAGGTCTATCAATAAAGCACTGGTTAAATGAGGTTATTTCTTTTTCTCTATTACAAACAATACTGTAACAAAAATTTCTGTACATCTTTGTACACTTGTAGGAATATCTCTGTAGCATAATTATTAGATGTGGAACTGCTTGATGACTCACATTTTAATAAATGCTGCCAAACTGACCTCCAATAAAACCTACAGATTTATACTCCCACAAACTATTTCTGAGAGTGCCCATTTCATAAATACTTGCCAGTATCAATTTTTTTAATCTTTGCCAATCTTAGAGGCAAAAATATTTTAATTGTTTAAATTTTTTAAAAAAGATTTAATTGGCACTTATATTATAAATGATCTCAACGGAAGGTTTGAAGTTCAGCAATTAAAGTAATTGATAACTGCAGGTTAAAAACACTATTATCTTAATTGTGGTTCTGTTAAAGTCACCAGAAAAGAAAATGAATTCTACCGATACATGAGAAGTTACTTCATTTGACTTTCATGTGAAAACCTCTTCAAAATATAATAATGTTCTTAGCTAATGAACTCCATTCATTTAAAACATTTTGTTAATCTGGGTCCCATCTTTAAACCATTACTGCTAATCATCTTCAACATTATCGGAGACTTATCAGATAGTCTAAAAAAAATAGCTCTGAATTTACACTGTTACAACCTTCCTAAAAACTCAGTGGGCACAATGATATTGTGATACATGTTAACTATCTATTTTTCAGGATCTGGAATTCTTTTTCATGCATTAAATTAAATAATCAGAAATCAGGGTTGTTCTAGTACTCAGTGGTTTGGTGGTGGTGTTTTTTTGTTTTGTTTTTTTTTTTTAAGATTTTACTGATTTACTTTTAGAGAGGGGAGAAGGGAGGGATAAAGAGAGAGAGAGAGAAACATTGTGATGTGTGAGAGAAACATCGACCAGTTGCCTCTCACATGCCCCCAACTGGGGATCTGGCCAGCAACCCAGGCCTGTGCCCTGACTGGGAATCCAACCACGACCTTTCAGTTCCCAGGCCGGTGGCCAATCCACTGAGCCACACCAGCCAGGGCTATTCTTTCAATATATGATATCTGGTACACATAACTGAATGCTTACTTTTCAAAACTAAAATTCCATTCCTCTGATGTAGCCAAAATTATTAGCTCCTCCAATAACTAGCTCTAGTAAATTTTTAGGGTTTTTTTTTAATATTGGCAAAGACAGAGATGACTTGCCAAAAGTTCAGTCAATAAAGTAAATAAAAACTTTTTGTTTTTTAAACAGTAATGGATTTACACACATACTTTTGCCCAAAGAAGATTCTATTTGCTAGAACACTGACAGATATTTTTACTTCCACAGAAAATTATGTAATTACTTAGAAATTTCTCAAAATACAGATATTTGAAATTCCCTCCTGACCCATTCAAATATAGATGTTTCCAAAGCAAAAGAGTTACATTAATTAACATCAATACACACAAATTCTGCCCTGGCTGGTGTGGCTCAGTAGATGGAGCACCGGCCTGCAAACCAAAGGGTCGTCGCCCTTTGGTTCGATTCCCAGTCAGGGCACATGCCTGGGTTGTGGGCCAGGTCCCCAGTAGGTAGGGGTGTGAGATGCAACCACACAGTGATGTGTCTCTTGCTTTCTTTCTCCCTCTCTTCTTTTGTCTAAAAATAAATAAATAAAATCTCTAAAAAAAATACACATAAATACTTTCTTTTATTCTGCATTTGAGATGCCTATTTCAGGGGTATAATATATGAAGGAAACATAAAATAACTCATTTATTTCACTCGTAGGAATCTTCAAAATTCAGATTTAAAGTGATGGGTAGAAAATATCCCAACATAACTATAAATCCTGAAAATAGTAAAAACTTTTTCTTTGTTAAAATGTTAAATGTATTGGACATTTTATGGAGTAAATTCCTCTTTAACAGTTAAGACCCTCTCTTTCAACATTATATTTTTAAAAGGGCTGCTGAATAATTTTCCAAAGAGTAAAGATGAAAATCACTTGGTATGTAATTCCTTTTTTAACTAGGTCATTTTGAACAGAAACACACACACACACACACACACACACACACACACACACACACACACTTTGTATACTTTGCCAAGATGGGGTGAGTTTATTCTGGTGTTACTCCATCTTCTAATACTTCTAATGCTACCCACTACATGTTTTCTGCTGCCATATGTAATATAAAGTATAGCTGTACTACATTTCTAAAAATCTAATAAAATTGCTCCTCAAAACTATAAAATTAGAATATTTAAAAAATAAGTTCAAAATGTTTAGAAATATTTAGTTCTTAAGGAAAAATATTTGTAGGTCACCTTCCCAAGAATAATTTATTTTTAATTGTTGGTAAGAATCCAGTGACTCCGTGGGCTGGATATTTCTTCAAAAGGTCTATTGTACATATAAAAAAATTCAAAAAATGACTTTCAAAACACTAGGCTCATGAAATTTTGTTTTACACATTTCCTAAAAGCACCCAAATCTGGATAATTTAGATGATTATAAGCCTTATGATAGTAAAAATGCCTAAAAACCATGCAATGATCTCTGATAAAATATATAATGGCTTAACTTTTTTTCCAATAATAGATAATAGGTTAATTTTTTAGACATAAAAAGGTCCTGTAATAAAATGGAAAATTAGCTTAAGCTTAACTTAAAATTAGTTGCTTACAATGCACAATACAAATTAGTTTCTGCAAATCCTTACCATCTATTAGTGTTCCTGAATCAAAATCATATTACAGAAACTTTTCATTATTATGTCTTCTAATGAAAGCAAGGGGAAGCTAGTGGAATAGGGCAGACAGTTAAAAATCCAAGATGCGTTTTTGGGGATGATGAAGGTTAACACATGAAGAACAGACAGCTCTGCCCAAAAAGAATAAGTAAACACATCAGCACAATCTGTCCAGCCTCCATAGCACCTTTGCTATGACTTACCGCAGCGATATCCCATTTTTTTTATTCGAGTATCTCCTAAAACAGTTTTTAAAATCTATGTACTCCTTTGCACAATTCTCTAGTTGACAACTAAAATTTTTTTAACGTAATAGTTTCAACAGATTTAGTTCTGTCATACTGAAAATAGTGGTAATTTCTGAAAAATTACTTTTTAATGTATCCACTGGACTCTAAATTCCATAATGATTTGATGCCCATCATTACTTTAAAAAAAATGCATAGAGTGTTTTTAATATTTAACAATTTTACATCATTCTTTTTTTCCCCTTGGACTTTCATTTTCATTCTATTCTTACCCTAGAACAGTGGTTCTCCATGGGGTTGGAGACGTGGAGTCCTGGGGAATGGTGGTGAAGATTCTGCCTACAAGGGGACATTTGGCAATGTCTGGAGACATTTTTGATTGTCACAACCGGGTCAAAGGGTGCTAAGTGGCAACCAGTGAGTGTGAGAGATACTGCTAAACATCCTACAAAGCCTAGGACAGCCCCTGACAGCAAAGAATTATCTGATCCAAATTGTCAGTGGTGCTGAGGGTGAGAAGCCCTGTCCTAGAGTGATGTATTTCTATGCCTAGTCTTTTTAAAAAATCATACTATACTTCTCTACAACAAAAATAACTATATAAATTCATAAAATATAAATTTCCTGTAATATTAAAGTATGTTAAAAATGTCTTTGGAATGACTTATTACAATAATCAGTAATATAGTTAATCTAAATAACATGATTAAACAATCATTATCAAGTATAAAAAGTGAAAATATATTAAAATGTTCCTGTTGAGATGGATGGGGCTTATTTTTGTTGCTGTCAATTAGATATTGTATTTGTGAATAAATATGACTTGCTGCTAGAATGAGACTGAATTCAACTCAATAATAATTCTATTTTCATTTTTATGGTGGCTAAGAAACCTTCTACACATACATAAGTAGATGGAAAAGGAGTTCTGTTGGAACAATGTCACTTATTCTGTGAGCTCCTTCCACCTCACATACATAAATTACACAGTTATCTATTATTAAAAATTATTTCAGTGATCCAGACTTGAGTAGATTCTCTTTAAACATTGTGAAAGTCAAATAATTTAAAGCCAATTGACTTGCAAAAGATTTGTTATATAATCTTTGAAGACATTTACTTTCTTAACACCTACAGCTGCTGGGTGACCCAGAGATTTTTTAAACCCCTGCTTTACTACAGATTGAGATAGGCCTTGTTCTATGAAGAGTCTTTGGAAACTCCTCTTCAACATGAGAATACAACTTCACTTAGCTGGTAGAGTTTGGGGAGTCACAGGAGGGATTTTGAAAATTAGTATGTTTCCCTGGAAAATCTGTTAACTGCCCCATAACTATGTCAGTTTATTAGTCCACCATGAAAATTCAGGCATGGCTGTCACCAAATACCTAAGCCTAAGCCTAGGTCTCTGAAACCATATTATGGATTTATGGAAATTAGATTCTCAATAAAGAAAATGATCCAAATATGACTAAAATTCTCTGCATTACTCCCTTACCTCTTAGATACTCTGTACTGTGCTGTGGTCAATTTTCCAGTCTCAGGGTCATGTACTGTAGCTCGGCTCAGCTACAAAAAAAGAGAAAGGACAAGGACTTACTCACGTAGCAGGCAATTTTGGACTTTTGTTTGTTTTGTTTTGTTTTGTTTTGCCAAGCCACAGGTGATTGGAAGGGTTCAGATTGGTCTGGATGGTAGGTAATGGTTTCAAATCAGCAAAAACATTTAGAAAGGTGGCAATTAGAAAAGCCACTTCCAAATCAAGAGAAAACGAGTTGACAAATTTTTGTTGCAGATTTATTGTCCTTTCACTTTTTTTAAAAGAAATAATCATTTGAAGCTGTATGTAAATGATTTATAGCACTGGTTTCACAGGAACTTTCTCAGATCTAGAAGTTTAATGTTCTTTAAATATTATGACAAAAAATTAGTCGTCTTTTTACATTCATTTTTGAAAACTCTCACCAAGACAAGACTGTTGTTAAGTCTCTCTGGCAAAGTATAAGGCAACCAAATTCATAAGTAATAGCAGTTGGAAGACAGATCAGAAAAATAACTCTGTACTTTCCATTGCCAACTTTTAAGTCAACAAGATTTTTTTAATATAAAAACTCCAACAGGAGGAATACAGATTACTCCAAAATGACAATGATATTTTACAAGACCTTTGAACAAATGCCAACAAAATCACCATGAAGGATGATGAATTCACTGCAGCTTTTATGAATGTGAGAGAGCTGCAAAAACAAAGACTACTCCTAGATCAACCCAGGCTGCTTCTTTTTTCTTTTCCCCAACTTTGGCAAGAAAGGGAAACAGAAGAAAAACCTAACGAGTCATTTCCTGGATATTTCATTCCTGACCTGAAGAGAGATGCAAAGCCTGTTAACTCCCTAAAAATAACAGACCAATTAAAGATTAAAAACACAACTTCTAGTTTAAGGGAAAGACCTGTGAAACACAAAGCCGTTTATCCATGCGTGTATAAACAGGTGGTGACTTGAGCTGGAGACTGAAAATGACCTACTTTCTTCAAATGAATAATTCCTGTAGGATGTACAAAACACTCATTAGAGGTCAAAATATGCAGCATACATATCTCTTACCTTTTGCTAATTCTGTAATGTACCGTCTCCAAGTCTCCTGTTATTGGATTTGAAATGGTGGCTCGCCTCAGCTGTGAAGCCAACCATCAAAATACTTGCATTACAAAACAAAAAAATGAATCACATTTACCCAACCAGTCAGAATTCTGGGATCTTTACAATGGAAGCTGAAAAGAGAAAATAACTCCATAGACTGGTTCCAGTCACCTTGTGTTAAGCTTTGAAAGTCAGTGGTTTCTTTAGGTTTTTGTATTTTTTAAAAAGTTATTTAAAATTTTTTTTGTTTTGCATGAATAAAGAGTACACAAAAAAGACTAAAAATTAAATTTCTTTTAATGATTAGAGGATGTGACAGTGAGGAAAAATTTCTAAAATGTGAAGTTTTAATTGAGTTGTAAGAATGGCTATTTGCAATTAAAGATTCATTCCAAACTTTTGATTTTAATTTTTTATGATGATACTGTCTTGCAAAGGTTAATGTTCAAAATTTGTTTCAAGGTCAAGCTTGTCTTACTTCAAGACATATGCTCATATATATTTTACATATACAGTAAAATAATCTTGGACCGAGCACAATGTAAATGGAAAAAACTCAAAAATGTCAAAAACATTAAAAAAGATGACAGTAGAGATAATATTTTAATTTTTAAATGGAGGATGATTCTGTGGTTAACAAAAAGAATACAAAATTTTTACGGCTACTGAATCTCTTGATCAAAATAATAGCATCCCTTTTGAAGACTTTGGCCTCTAAACCTTAACTCTTAATAAATAGTCTACCAAGACACTTTGGTTTACTGGGTTTACTGACCACATCTAATGGCTCAAAATAGAAATCCAAAAGAAAATGATAGAATATGATGTAATTATAAGTAAAAATTTACAAGAATTCACTTGTAAAGAATCCATATTTACTAGCCCACCTTTTCCATTTTTTAAAATGTAATCAATCATTGGTAAAGAACAAAAAGTAGCAATTTGGAAAAATAGTAAAAGTTAAAAACAAAATTCTAACTTTAAGGTCATTCTGCAGTACAGATATCCAGATAATTCAACCTTTATCATATAACGAGGATCAGCAAATGATAGCCCAGGGGCCAAATTCAGTCTGCCACCTGCTTTTGGAAATAAAAGTTTTATTGGAATATAGCCACTCTCATTATTTTCTATGGCTGATTCTGCACCACAACAGTAGAGTTGAATAGTTTTTGACAGACTGTGTGGCTGCAAAGCCTAAAAAATATTTCCTATCTGGACCTATAAAGAAGATATTTGCCAACTCTTGTGTTATAAAAGAGCAAACATATGCCTAGCATTTTACTTAACAATCTCTTTATGAAGGTGATGACAGTTTGTATTTTTCTATCAGGAAGACTAAACATGTTTTAATAATAAACTAATGGTTATCAAACCATTATGGTTTAATAGGTTATTAAGAGCATAAAGGATAGTCTTTCTCACATTCTCAAAAAAGAGAATTTCTACACTAAACACTAAGTTTATAAGATGGCGTTTGTTAAATTGTTTTTCAGTCTTTTTATTTTTATTGTCACCTGAGGACATGGTTACTGATTTTAGAGAGAGGGAGAAGGAGGGAAGAGATGGGGAGAGAAACATCAATGTGAGAGAGAAACACTGATTGGGTGCCATACATGTCCTGACCAGGGAATGAACCCGTAACCTAGGTGTGGCCTGACTGGGAATCAAACTCATGACCTTCTGGTTTATGGGACAATGTTCCAACCAACTGAGCCACACTGGCCAGAGCTAAATTGTTTTTGTTATTAAAATAAATGATCTATGGGTTGAAGTCAGAAAACTATGTTATTACTTAAAATTAGCAGGAGGATGCTTGTGCCAAATTATTACTTTCTAGTAATAATATGCCTAAAAGGGAATAAAAATACTTCAAGTATTCTTTCAGACAAAAATACAGAAGAATGAAAAGTTGGTTTCTGATTAGTCTCTGAAACTAAAGGACTCCAAAGCACATAAAAAAGTTTTTCAGAAAAATGCTGAAACAAATTTGTTAAATATGAAATAAAAATCTCATCCATAATTTTCATGATTAAAGGCTTAAACCTATTTCCATGTATAATGTTATTAACCAATGTCACTCCAATAAATTTAATTTAAAAATCCCATTTGCAAGATATGTTATTTGTATAGATAACAAACTGAGGAACAACTGGTATAAATACAGTTAGTTAGCAACTCCATTATGTTGTGGCGACGATATCTGTCACCATCTGTGGGATTATTGCCACATCAATTATCATTTGTGTAATCTTGCAAAGGAAAAACTGATACACAGGTATAGTAAATTAAGAAGAGAAAAAGAAAGTTATTTACCCTTGGTTTTGCTAGATCTTTAACAATTTCAATTTCTGCATCAGAAATAATATCATGGAAGCGAATAATACGAGGTTTGTCCCACTCATCCTCCTGTTTGGCTGGAGCCAAAATGAATTTAGGATTCCGGTTCCCATCATGGTAGCGGCAAAAGAGTTTTTTCTGTCTCCGAGGAGTCTAAACATAAAGTTAAAAAAATGATAAAGATGTTAGAGTAATAATATTTTAAATGCATAATCACGCTTGTGTACCCAGAGAGTTATCTGTGGAAGAAGACACAAAAGAAACAGTTCCTCTGCAAATATTTTGCATCAAACAGGACCCTCAGGATTTAAAAAATTTTTTTAATGATTGGTTTCTGGGAGAGAGATGGTAGGCCTTAAATAAGAAAAAAAGGAGGATTTCTCTTTTAACTCACCTCTCATCAAAATAAAAGTTCAGGTGTTATAAACATGAAAGAAATGTTTATGGAAATATTAAATGAATGATCAGCATTTCTCCAAATGTCACACAGTAACTGGGAAATACCCAGAAAGAGAAAGTTTCTAAAAAGTAAAACAAAACAAAACCTAACCAGGTTTTTCTAAATAACTCCCAGTTAAATGCTTGTGGCAAAAAAAAAAAAAAAAAAAAATTAAAGCAAAGATAAAAATTGTTATCTTTGAACGACAGAAAATAAGTTATTAAAGAAACCAGATGCTTTTATTTAGTGGGTATTTAAAACAGAGTGGTCCAGAAAGCAAATATTCTTTTAATCACCTATGTATTAGATTAACTAAATAAGTTATTGAATGGCTGATTTTCTCTTGATTAAACAAGTATGTCATATATGAAGTAGAAATACCAGTTTTTGTTTTAATTATTAGTTAACATACTAAAATGAATAATGATTCATGTTTATTCTCATGTACTTTATTTACCTAGAGTAAAATCTGAAGCTTTTTACCAAATAAATCTTTCATATAATGATAAGATGAATTTATTCTGAGAAAAACGATGCTTTGATTTTGGGCAGGATTGACATCTGTGTGTCACATCAACAAACCGGCAAATCAGCAGAGTCTGTATTATACTTAGAGTTCTATTTTGCTCTCTAAGAGTTATAAAAAATGTGTTCACTCTTAGAAATTTGAACACTTCATTAGATATTTGATGATATTGTGAAACCATTGATTTTTTTTTTAGGTGTGATAATGGTGTTGTGGTTATTTTTTAACAATCCTTACCTTCAAAAGGTACTAAAATATTCAGATGTGACACTTTAAATACTGTTTCACAAGTCTAACAAAATGTTATCATCCTTGTCTTTACTCATTAGCTCCCAAAGCAAAAGTAGGCATGTCCTTCCAGGACTCCATGGACTTCAAACACTCAAAGCTGTCAACATAGACACGAGCTACTTGTCTTCTGTCAGCGGTTATGCTGCCAACAGCAAGTCAAGTATCGAAAGTTATCAATACCAAAATGTGAAGCACAACTTGAAGTTCATTGGTTGTAGAGAAAAAGTTACACATTATTCCAATGTTTACACTTAAAAACACTTACTTTAAAAATTCACTATTTCACTTCCTTCTATGTATGTCCACATTCAGGTGAACACTAGTACCACACGGTATTCCTCAAAAGAGAGTTCCACCATCCGTTAACGTTGAGAAGCGATGAATACTCGATCCATAACACACATTACCGTAAGAAAGCTCTGAAGTCCTGAGGCTACACAAAACCTATGTCTGTTTCCCAGATTTGAATGCTTTTGTTTTTGGCCTATTATCTACTACCATCCTAAAGCACTGGTACTCAAAGTTATAAATACATAAATATAGATACACAATTAAACAAAGGGATATTTATAGACACATTTTAGTATTTTAAAGAATAAATGCCTTTAATCTTTAAGTCTCTTGAAAGTCTTTTGAAAGTCTTGCAAGTCTCTTGAAAGTCTTTCTGCATTTTTAATATTTCTGAACTAGACAAACATTTTACTAAGCAATCCTGTCAAGGCTGACTAGGAGCAAAACCACAAGAGATTATTGTATAGATGAATTCATTGTTTCATAGGATGAATTAGAATGGTGTATTGTTTCTACTTAAGATGGCTGAAATCTCTTTTGTATTAAGATATAAGAAAAAAATTGATCACTTCCTTTAAATTATCTGATCCTTCGCCTTTTAAACTATGAAAAGGATAATATTACCAAGAATACGTGTAATGGTATATGATTCACAAGCGTTATTTTAAAGCTATTTTACTAACAGTTGGAGCATATTAGGTGTGACTCAAAAAAAAAGGTGATGTGGCACACTATAAAACTCTATGCAGTAATTCTGATTTTGATCATATAGACAAATATAAAAATACTCAATTCTCTCTAGAACTATGTACACACACATGCACACATTCACACACAATTGGCTTTTCCACTTTACCATTTTGATACCCTCCCCACGGCACAGCATTTCGTACTTCTGTCTCTCTGGCAGGTAATCCACAGCAGCCCCTTTTTTCTGCACTGTGGTTTTCTGATCAGATTGGTCATCTGAAGCAGACTTATTGGCATCTTTTTCTTTAGCCATTATGTACTCAAAATATTTCAAGTTACCATTAGCTCTCTGATGTTCAGGATCTAGAAGAGAAAGAGCATGTCCATGAGTAAGTTTACAGTTGTTCAAATATCAGAATATAATAATATAAATAGAGGACCAAACAATTTACCTTCCAAACCAGGAAAAGGCATTAGTAAAAAATTATTATGCCAAAACAACAGGTGTAAACCAGTACTGCCCCAAGTAAAGCAGGACATACAGTCACCCTGTATAAAAAGGATTCTGGAGATAGAACAAGTCATTCATTTATTTCAAAGTACCAATTACTGCTTCTACTTTGAGAACTTACTAATTAGCCACAGAAACTATGTATGATCCATTTGATGGCAAATGAATTTTTTAAATATTTCTCATTCTTGTTTTAAGCAATAGAAAAGATTTTTCTGAAAATGAAATGTAATTAACATGAGAAAGATGCTGTATAAGTTCAAAAGCAACCTTTACCACAGATAAGTTATAAATGCAGAACACAGCGTACTTCTGAGGGCTGAGTGGATTTCAGCCCCAAAATTCTAAATGAGACAGAAAAGAAAAACTAAAGATATAATTTTCAAATAAGCCAGAATCCATTAATTGTCTCTGAATTGCTAGTCATAATTTTTAGCTATCTTTTAAGTAAGGGAAAAGAGAACTTACTCCACCCATTCAAGAGAAAACACATGCATAAACACAGAGAGAAAGAAGGCAGAACAGTATGTAGAAACTTCACTTGTGACATTAGTTGAAGTATTTAGGAAATCTAGCCTTATTTGTAAAATATTTCCTGAGAAACTGCTCACAATATATGTTGTGATATACAATATGAGCCTAATTTTGTAAAAGAAAGGGAAAAGTGTGTGTGTGTAGGGGGTATACACAACAAGGAAACAAAAAACTTATATAGGTATCTTTGGGTGACTGAATTATGGATGACTCTTTTCTAACTTTTTCTATTTTTAAAACTTTCGTGCCATGAGTAAAGTTTTTTAGGTCAAGAGAAAAAAAAATCACTGAAAAAAAGAATACTTGAACTAATAACTCCATTTATTCATTCAACTAATAAATCACCTAATTATCAGAAGTTCACTTTCAGATGACCTATCCTTTTGAGCTATTTCACTCTTCTGATATACACATATTTATCTACTCAGAAAATAATTTTTTAAGTTTTAAGGCTTCATTACATACCAAAAGCCACCTGACTTTATTAGCATACAACTCCACCTCGAGAGATTCTGATTTAGTAAGCCTGGGTGGAAACCAAGGAATTTTAATTTCTAATAAGTATCCAAGTAATTCTGATGCACATAGTCCCCGAATGATATTTAGAAAAATGCTACATCTCTATTTAAAATACTAATGGTAAAATCCTGCCTTGGCTGGTGTAGCTCAGTGGATTGAGCGCAGGCCTGCGAACCAAAAGATTGTGGTTCGATTCCCAGTTAGGGCACATGCCTGGGTTGCAGGCCAGTTCCTGGCAGGGGACACACAAGAGGCAACCACACATTGATATTTCTCTCCATCTCACCTTCCCTTCCCCTTTAAAGGTAAATAAATAAAATTTTCAAAAAATACTTTAAAATCCTCTTAAGATATCACATTTTTGTAACATTTGAATATGACAAATATATTTTCAATGTATTTACTTCAAATCACTCTTTTTGAGTATGAAACACAATTAACCAAAACATCCTTTAAAGGAAACTGGTTAATATTTAACATGGCAACATGGTAAATAAACATTTTTGACTGAGTTAGCTAGATAAGGTTCAATCTTGGTATTCCTGAAGAGCACACAACAGAGAAACACAGTCACTGCTGCAGTACCATTAGGTGAGAAAAAGCAGTTGCCATTTATTTAGAGGATAATCAGAAAGAGGATAAAATATGTTTGATAAATGAGGCACTTGAATTCTAACAAACAAAAAGTACCAAAGCTAAATGATGGGATATATACTCAAATATATCTGTACTATATATACCCTTGTATTAGGCCAAGTTAACATACCTAGTTCAAGAAGCTTCTTTGTGAGCGAAAGTGCCTTATCGAGGTCTCCCTGCTGGTACACCGCATAGCTCAAGTAATCTAGAACAGAGACTTTATCAACGGCAGAAACCTCGCCTTCTTCCAGCTGCTTTAGTGCTTGCTCCATCCACAGTTCTGTATGGTAATAATCTGCTTCTGTGTAGGCCACTTTACCCAACTCAAAACAGTCCTCAACAGTTAGAAAAGATTTGTGCTTTACTCCTGTGGAAAGAAAACACAGGATTTTAGGATTCTTAATACTACTCCACATTCATTTAGGACAGCAACTTTGGACCTTTGTCAGCTCATGGCACACATAAACCCATTATTAAAACTCTGCAGCACACCAAAAAACATATTTTTTGCCAATCTGACAGAAAGTAGGTATAATTTTGATTCATTCACACTGGATGGCTACTGTTGTGTATCTAAGGGAAAAGGGGTCAGTGCTCCTGACTAAACAGTAAGGTATTGCATGATTTAAAAATTCTTGTAGCACATCAGTTGAAAATTGCTGATTTAAGACTATACAGATTTCATTTGAACTTCACAACAATACTCTGAGGTAAGAAAAGCAGGAATTATGTTAAATCTATAGACAGAAATTTACAAGATAACACATGGCAAGAATCATGCAGCTAATACGGCACATGGGACCTGGCTATCAAGATGTCAATTATCTTTCACTGCCTGGCTTGCTTCACTTAGCACTCACCTGTAAGTGGAACCTAATTAACAAAACAAACTGGCAAGCAAAACATAGCCAGAGGCATTGAAATCGACAACAAACTGACAGTACCCAGAGGGGAGGGGAGAGGGAAATAATATGGGGGAAAAAAGGAAAAGGACATAAATGAACATGTATGAGGGACCCATGGATGTAGCCAAGGGGGGGTAGGATTGAGGGTGGGGGGTGGGTGTGGGTAGGGTGGGGGAAAATAGTGGTGGGATAATGGAGACAACTGTATTTGAACATCAATTAAGAAAGTAAAAAAAAAAAGTTACTTATCAGCCATCAAACCAAAATGAAACACCAATAAAGTTGAAGCATGCAATTTTTCTAACACAGCAAGAATCACCTTATCAGATATATTTATCTTTCTCCTAATCAATAATCTGGGTGAGAGATGAATGGACAAAAGAGAAGCAAACCTGTCAACTCGCCACTCCCCTGCTCCTTCTCATTTCCTTTCCCCCTTTCCAAAGGCCACCCATTTAAAAAATATAATGGCTTTTGGTATATTCACAGAATTGTGTGATCATTACCAGTCTAATTTTAGAACATTTGTATTACCCAAAGAAGAAACCCCGTAACCATTAGCAGTCACTATCTATTTTCTCCCCCTGCCTACCCCAGGCCTAGACAACCACGAATCTACTTTGTGTATCTATAGATTTGCCTATTCTAGTTATTTCATATGGGTGATATCATGAAACATGGTCTTTCGTGACTGCCCTTTTTACTCAGCATAACGTTTTCAAGGTTCATCCATACTTTCCAAGGTTTTTACATTTACATACTTTTTATTGCCAAATAACAGTCTACTGTACAGACGGACTACATTTTGGTTATCAGTTGAGGGACACTGAGTTGTTTCCACTTTTTGGCCTTTATGAGTAATGGTACCATCAAAATTGGTGTACAAGTTTTTGTGCAGACAAATGTTTTCATTACTCTTGAGTAAAAATATGTAGCAGTAGAATTGCTAGTTAGATGGTAACTATGTTTAACATTTCCAGGAACTGCCAAACTCTTTTCCACAGTGGCTAACCCCCATTTTACAATCCCAACAGCAGCTGTATGAGGGCTCCAATTTCTCTATATCTTGTTATTGTCCATCTTTTTTCTTATAGCCATTCGAGGGAGTATGAAGTGGTATTTCACTGTGGTTTTGATTTGTACTTTCCTAATGATGATGCTGAGCATCTTTTCACATGCTTATTGTCCACTTGTATATCACCTCTAAAAAAATATCTACGTAAAGCCTTTGCCCATTTAAAAATTTGGTTGTCTTTTTATTATTGATTCATTATTAGAATTATTTACATATTCTACATACAAGTTCCTTATCAGGCATATGATTTTCAAATATTTTTTACCTACTTTGTGGGTTGTCTTTTCACTCTTTTTGACTATTTGAGATGTTTTATTCCAGTGCCTTTCACTTTCTTGATGGTGTACTTTGAAGCACAGAGGTTTTAATTTTTATAAAGTCTAACTAAATATTCCTATTTTTAAAAACATTGATCCTTACTGTCTACTATACAAAAAAAATCATCTCAGGTTTTGCAATATTCCCACACACAATCTAAAGAAGTGCACACACTCCAAAATTACAAAGCACATGATGTAAGAGCCCACTATGAGCAAAATAAGCAGAAACTATTCACAAATAATATCAGACATCCCCCAAGATCTTCAGATATTGGTATTATCAGAATAAGAATACAAAATAACTGTGAATAAAGTGTTTAAGAAAAGGGAGAAAAAACAGAAAATAAGAACATATAAGATACCAAAAAAAAAAAACAAACAAACAAAACAGGAAAGAGAGAACTTCTAGAAATGATAAATATAATCAATGAAATAAGAACTTATTGATCAGGTTAAACAGCAAGATAGACATAATATAAAAAGAGAATAATAAACCTAGAAGAGAGAGCTGAATCAGTTACCACAGGATTAATGACCCAAGCTGCAGCAGAGAGGAGAGACAAATATGAAGGGCTAGTAAAAAGCAAGGAAGAAAAAATAAGGTCTAATTATGTGTACTTGGAGTTCCAGAAGAACAGAATAGAGAGAACGTGGGAGAGGCACTATTTAAAGAAATAATGGTGGACAATTTTCCAGAATTAAAACACATGGAACTTCAAATTCAGGAAGCACAAAGAATCCCAAGCCAAACAGACTGCATGTGATGGCTTCTTATGTGCTTTTTTAAGCAGGAGGAAAATAATTCTAAAAGAAAAGTCTAAGGTACAAGGAAGAATGATAAACTAAGAAATTGGTACACATATGAGCCACTCTAAATTAAAGAAAAGTAAACTATCAGATTGGTAAAAATCTCAAAGTTTGACAACATTTTTGATGATGCTGTGGGGAAATAAGGACCTCTCATAGATTGCTAGTGAAAATACAGAATGATGCAACTACTATGGAAAGAAACTGGGACAATATTAGCAAAATTACCTATGTATTCACTCTTTGATTCAGTAGCATCACTGATAGGAAAAATATCCCAAAGATCACTTAGCAAAAGTACAAAACAGCATATGCACAAGGTTACTGGCAGCATTATTTTTTGAACAGCGAAAGACTGCAAATGAACCAGATGTGTATCAATAGGGGCCGAGTTAAATAATCTGTGGTACCTCCATGAAACAGTGTAACACATGCAGCTGTGAAAGGAAATGAGGAAGACTCCTATATACTGAGATGAGATGAAGTGATATATAGGGCATGTCAATAAATCAAGACACCAAAGTACAAAAAGTATTTATACCATGCTACCTTCGGTGTTTATGTTGACATGAAATAGGAATATAAATATATTTGCTTATATTTTCCAAAAGAAACAATGGAAACAGACAAACTAATAAAACAGTAGTTACATACAGGAAGAAGAAAGGAACAGAAACAAAAGTGAGACATCAGCAGATCTTATTATTCTAGTCTGAAATTTTAAAGAAAATAAAAAGTTTAGCAAATATGAAAGAAACAGGTGAAGGTGGTCAGAAGGTAAAAGATATATCTTTCAGTTATTAAATAAGTCCTGGAGCAAAAAAGAAAACTCATGGACATGGACAACAAGATGACTACTGGGGGGGGGTGGGGGTGGGGAGTTGGGTGGAAGTGGAAAAGGGTATAAGGGGGATAAATGATAATGGAAAAAATACAATAAAAAATAAAAATAAAATAATAAAAAAATAAACAAGTTTCAGGGATGTAACATACAGCATGGTGTCTATAATTGATAACAGTGTCCTGTATATTTGAAAGTTGCTAAGCGAGTATATCTCAAAAGTTCTCATCACACAGATGAAAAATTTTGTAACTGTGAGTGATGATGTGCATGCCATAATTTCACAATATATACATATGTCAGGTCATTATGTTGTACACTTTAAACTAATACAATGTTATATATCAATTATTATATATCATTTTTTAAAAAAGTTTTTGGGTACCCCTTTGTTAATAAAAACATTAATAACAACATTTTGCTGTTTTAGCTTTCACATGCTTTTAGCTCATTTGATCCTCATGGCAATCTAATGAAAAGGTATTATTTCAGACCCCAGAATGGATACTGCACACTACGCCACTTACAGCTTCATGTTCTATATTGGACAATGTGTTATCACACTTCACTGCCAACACATTTCTAAATAGGTTAGATATTTAGAAACCAAAACAATATAAAAATTTTGAACAGAAGAGGACAAAGATAGGATATGAACTGAAAACTAAGCCTGTGATAAATTTGCTTTCAGTAAAAATGATACAGAAAAGGAGAAAAAAAAAAGAGAGAGAGAAGGAGGAGGGGGAGGAGGGAGGGAGAGGCAGAAGAAAAGTTTTCCAAACTTTTGACATCAATGTTGGAAGTAATTGTGAAACTCATGGTGGTTTAACATTAATGTCAAAATATCTGGTCCCCTACCCCAACTTCTCTGACCTATGTAAATGGAGGGCTACAGCATTTCCATAGATTAAAAAATTCTGTACCATTAAAATGGCAATGCTGCCCAAATTCTCCCCAAGATTCCACACAATCCCAATCAAAATTCCTACAGGCATATTTGTAGAAACTGACATATTGATTCTAGGATTTATAAAGAAATTAAAAGAATTTAAAATGACCAAAGCAATTTTAAAAAGAACATAGTTGGAGGACATATTCTCTAATACTTGATTTCAATACTTTATAAAGCTTACTTTATATTTATATATTTATATATGTTACTTTATTACTCACTATAGTAATTCAGAATGTTTGCTGCTGTGTAAGGATAGACATACACATCAATGGAACAGACTCAAGTCAGGAAATAGATCAAATGATTTTTGACCAAGATGCCAAGGCAATTTAACAGGAAAAATGAAAGTCTTTTCAATAAATGTTGCTCAACCATTCATATTTTTAAAAATAAACATTGTTCCCTACTGCTTACCCTACCAAAAATATCAACTCAAAATGTATGCTATAGCTTAATGTGAAATCTGAAACTATAAAACTTCTAGAAAAGAAACAAATATTTGAGACTTTGGGGGAGGCAAAGATTTCTTAGATATGACACCAAAACTACTACCCAAAAAGTAAAAAAAATACTGATAATTAAACACTAATAAAATTTAAAACTTTTGCTCTTTGAAAGCCACCAATATGAAAACAAAAAGACCAAACTGATTAAAAATATTCCAACGCATTTATCTGATAAAGGACTTATACCCACAATAGAGAGCTCTTAGAACTCAAAATGAGTAACAGATTCTTCACCAAAGAAGAGATATGCATGGCCACTAAACACATGAAGAGAAGTGCAACATCATAATGCAAATTAAAATCACAATCAGATATCACTAAAGTCAGGAACATACCAAATGTTGGCGAGTATGTGGAGGAACTGGAATTCTTAAACACTGATGATAGAAACATAAAATGGTACAACAATTTGGCAGTTTCTTAAACGTTAAATGTATGCATACCATGTAACCCAGTAATTTCACTCCTAGGTATGTAACTAAAAAGAAAAATGTAAAACTAATAATAAAATAGAAAATAATCCCCCAAAGTCAGAGAAAAAAAATACTGAAATAAATGAACACAACTATAAAATACATTGAGGGCATAACCACACAAATAACATGTTTTTAAAACAGTACTTTGATTATATCTAGCATAATATATTCTAAGGATAAAAAGTACAAAGAAATAAAATGCATTCAATAGTCTTAATGTCCTTAATAATACAGGTACTATTATTTTGAAATTACCTTAGGCATAGTATAATACAAAAAGTAATTACGTTAATGTCATTGGAACCAAGAGTTTCAACACAAAAGAGATATAAGTACAAACTTTGTAATCTTAAATTTGAATTAGAGTTAAGAGTATGAACTCACATACCTCTATCTATTGAATATACCTAGAATCCGTGCCAAACTCAATAGCAATAAACATCCCAAGAACCTTGCCAGACTCTGCTCTCTAAATGTCATTCCCCATTAAAAAGAATCAAAGCTCATTATAGAAATGTCTAATTCCTGCTCTAGGATAGAAATGTATAAGGTAAGCCTGGAAAAAATTGGGGCACAAAGCAAAGAAGCTTCTTTGACAGCAAAGAATAATAATAAAATCATTTCAGAAAGACCAATTAGCCAATCTAGGAGTTCTCCACTAACCTAAAATGGGATAATCTGAACACCAAATGAAATAATGAATATAACTGATTGAAAACTGACACAAGAAAAAGAATCAAGGATTTATCTTGCCTTTCACATATAAATTATACAGTTCAGGATAACCGAATGGTTCCTGCGAGAAAGTTCTTATTTATAGAATTCCAGCTAGTAAAAGTAAAAAGAATGATGGAATAAGAAAAGTCACCTTTTTGCAACCCCTAATGAAATAGTTCTAGGCAATGATCATGAAAGGCTGTCAAATCCATTAGACAAAATTCAGAGAGAACTTTATATGGAGGTATCAGTCACCCACCACTGAAGCTACTCATCAATCAGTATCACAAAAAGTGTTATCAGGTCATGCAATTCAACAGAAAGTTCAAAGCGCCACCTATGGAGTTAACTTAAAAATGAATCTAATCAAGCCTCAGACTAACCAGTTTGCAGGAAACAGGAGTTAGAACAAGTTAACAACACAAAAGAAGAAATGAGGCAACTCCAGAATGTGGTATATTCCACAGGACATATGCCCAGGTTTTTCCAACTAATCGATGAAATGGGAGGGAAAAACGGATGAGAAGTAAAAATAAAAGAGATTTAAGAGACAAAACCAAAATATGCAATTGTAAAAAGGCATCTTTGAGATCACCAGAGAAACTGAGCACTGACTAAATATTAAATAATAAATATTAAGAAAATATTGTTAGTTGGTTAGGTTAGATACCAGCGGCTATATTATTTTTAAAAAGGACATAATTAATCAGTTATATATGCATTCTGAATTACTAAATAGATAAAATGACATGATGTCTAAGATTTGCTTTTAAAGCAATCCAGTAAGAATAGCAACAACAAAAATGTGGAGGAAAAAGAGAAAACAAGAATGGCAAAGTATTACAAACTTTTGAAGTTGGGTAATGATGGATAAGAGGCTCATTATATCACTTCCTTTATTTTTTTATATTTGATATTTTCCATAACAAAATGTATTATAAATAACATCAAAATGGAGAAAGTCATGTCCTATAGGGCTCTTTTTATGCCTTATAAAGAAAATCATGTAAGTGCCTTTTGACACTAACAAAAATGAAAATGAATACTATGTGAAAAAGTAAAATGCAATTAGATAATAAAAATAAATAATACTTACCTGACAACATTTGCCTTCGAATATACACTACTGAGAATAAATCAATATTGTGCTAGAAGTCATTCTTCCAGAAAGGTAAAGTTTTTAAAACAAACTATTGGTCAAAAACAGACTAACCAACAGTTTCTCTAATCAAACAGAAAAAATCTTACACATTTATTTAAATGTCTGATGATATCACAAGGAAAACTGGTAGAAAAGGAAACACAATGTTTTCCTTTAATGTTTTCCTTAATACATTTTTATTCAATACACATCAAAGAATCACTAAATTGGTTACAGCCAAACTCAGCTATATCCCATTGTGTCAATATATTTTTTTTAAAGGCTAGCAGAAGGGGAGTTTATGAGAAATAAATTAAGAGGAAGTAAAGTCATCGTCACATTTTGCTAATGATCGGACATTCAATGTCTAAGGCAAAGTATGCCTGAGGCTGAGGATGGCCTGTCATATCGAGTAGCAGGCCGAGTCCTAGCATGGAGGTATATGCACTGAAGGATCACAATGATCAATACAATCAAATATTCAAATAGTACAACTACTTTTCACTTTTTTTGCCTCCTGTTAGTAGTCATTTATGGACAGTAACTTATTATCAAGTGTATTCCTAAAATGAAGATGAAGATCCATATTTATCACTTTTCCCTTATCTCTCTACTACACACTCCACTCTAGGAAAGGATACCATGAAACTTAGTAGTTTAACATGATGCTATTCCAGAAACCAAAGAAACATATCCCATTTTGACTCTCCTATTGTTTTTCAGTTACAAGAACTGGTGTACAGTTCTAAGAAGTGCTTACAATGCAGCAATTAGGACCTCAGGACATGCAAAAGCCACAAAAGAACATACTTCATAAGTTCATGTAGCGTAGGTAGCACCAGTAATATTTTTTACACGACCTGATATTCTGGCAACATTATTTCAAAACATAATGGAAATAGTAGATCTTTAGCTATTCTGCTTTGCTGGTTATTATCTCTACTTTTCTTACCTACTGATCTACTCACAATTTTTAAAAGCAGAATGTCTGACAAATACCATATGATCTCATCTATAAGTGCAACCTAATCAACAAACCAAACAAGCAAGCAAAATAGAACCAGAGATACTGAAATAAAGAACAAACTGACAGTAATCAGTGGGGAGGTGGGAGGGGATAATGGGAGAAAAAAGGGAAGGGTTGTCAAGGAACATGTATGAAGGACCCATGGACAAAGCCAAAGGGTAAGATCGAGGGGGGGAGGTGGGGATGGCTGGAGGAAGTGGAGACAACTATACTTGAACAACAATTTTAAAAAAAAGTAGAATGTCTCAGAATCAGACTCTTAAAAGAAGGAAATAAAAGCGTGACGCAACATCCCATTAAAAGCAGAATGCCTGGGAATCAGATTCTTAAAAGAAGTGATGCAGCATTTGAAAGGGAAGGCTATTTCCAAAATAGAAAACATGAAAAGAAAAAATACATAGGCAAGAAGATAAAGAAAATGAGATAAGGGAAGTGATGTTGGCAGAGAAAGACTACAAAAACTTTCATACGAAGGGCAAATAGAATTTGATAAAAAAAGAATAAGTTGTGCATTTATTTGATTCAAAGGAACTGGCATGGATGATTGACATTAGCATGTCAAACGGAAAGTAGCAACCCAAATATAAGGTAACCTAACACCAAAATGAGTCCTTTTAATTTATATCACAAAATAAACTATATTACACGACACTTTAGAAAAATTTACTTAGAAATACATTTTTGTTCATCTATAAGCTGGAACATTTATTTTAAAAATTCTTATACTGCACAGGAACACTTCATGGATAAGAACTTGATCTGTGTGAGAGATGTTTAAAATGCATGTACTTGGGAGGCTGGTACGTGCATCTGAGGCAGTATGACACATTCATAGCTGAGTGAGCTCGAGATTTGTGGGGAATCTACTACCTGGTTTAGTAACCTTATCAGCTTATCAAGATAGTGATACAAGTGACCGAGAGTGTGAACATTCAACTTCCACCTGAAGTAAATACAATTTTTTGTTTGTAAGACATTTTTTATAACCCCCTACCACCAAATCACAGCTAAAAAGGAAAAACGTACTGTATCTTTGGAATACATTCATCTATTCAACAAATCAGAGTTAGGGACAACCTGAAACTAAAGGACCAGTCTTTACCGATATTAATGCACATATTTATCAGATTTTATTTTTTTAAGATTTTATTTATTTTTAGAGTGAGAAAGAGGGAGGGAGAAAAAGAGGGAGAGAAACATGGATGTGCCAGAGATACAGTGATGGGTTGCCTCTCATATGCCCCCACTGTGGACCTGGACCATAATTCAGGCATGTGCCCTGACTGGGAATCGAACCTACGACCTTCTAGTTTGCAGGCCAGTGCTCAATCCTCTGAGCCACATCAGCCAGGGCCAGATTTTACATTAAAATATCAACAAAGCATTTCAAAGCATTTCAAACCAAAGAGGGACAAGAAACAGACAAATGAATCAAGGAGTAACATGACATAAATATAAATTCACTGAAATAAGGATTTATCTGACTTTGTTGGTTTGAGGACAATTAAAATCATCCTTCCCCTATAACTCTCACCTCCATCATTCACACCTAAACTATACACTACAATTTTAAATATGACAAAGCAGGTATGCAAGGATATGAAGAAATGGGGACTCTCATACATTGCTAGTAAAAGTATAAATTGGAGCATCTGCTCTGGAGAACAACCTGGTCACATCTAGTAAAGGTGAAGAAGCATATACCCTGACTTTTTATACCCTAGATGAACTCTTCTATGTGTGCACATGGACATAAACAGGGATATTTGTTGAAATCTTGTTTAACATGGCAAAAAAATAAAAAATAACTTAAAATGTCCATCCATCCATAAAAGAAAAATCAACTTTGTCATATACTATCTACAGCAGTTAGATGACTATGACCAACATGGATGAATTTACTCAAAAACACTGAGTGAAAAGGCTACAGAAAGATATAGAGTACGACATATTGTTTGTTTAAAGTGTAAAAACATAACACAATATATGTATTGTAGTAAAATATAAAAGATGAAAGAACACCAAGTTCAGAAGTCATTACCTCTAGAAAGAAAGTAAAGGTGCACATGGGGCCTTCATACATAAATGTGATCATTTACTGTTAACAACAGAGAAAGTTTTGTAGAACAAAGCCTGAAAAGGTTTATTAGTTCACTCAAGTGTTATTTCTACCACTTACAGGTAGGTTATAATATGCTTAGGAAATTTCAGTCTCTATACTTATAATGAATTTGCATGAAAAGGAAAATTCTGTAAGAACTAGCCCAAAACAATGACTTGAAGAAGAGAATTCAATGAGGAGACACAAAGTGCATGAGAAAAGATGAACATTGCCCTGATGAAAAACTACACATATTCTCAGAGTGGTTTATTTTCAGTCATTCTCTATGAAAGTCTTACCAACTGATCTCTAGATTAAGGCTAGGTACTCAGAGGAACAAATGAATTTCCTAAGAAACACAACAAAATCAGGTTTAAATAATATTCAATGCCATTTTGAAGGGAAGATAATAAAGTTTCAAATGAAAATAAATACAGAAAACGAAATAAAATTTATTATCCCCATATACACGAAATCTGCTTCTTTTGTGTTCTCTATTTTTTTAATGGAATCTATCTAGCTGTTGAAGCAGCCAGAAACTATCAAGTCCATCATCAAACTCTACTACTACATTTCCTAGGTACCTTGACAACCTATCCACTTCTCTCCATACCCACTAGCTACCAATGTCATCTCGTATTTAAATTTTTACAACAGCCTCCTACCTGATTTCTTTGTCCTTACCCCCAGGGCTCAGTCCAATCTCCATTCTGCGGCCAGAATATTTCTAAAAACTTCCCTGGTTAAACCTTTTCAGTGGCTTCTCCTTACATTCAGAACAGTAAAGACCCAACATGGCTTACAAATCCCTTCAAGAGATGGTTTTTGCTTACTTATGTAGCCTCATCTCTTACCCCGTTGTCCCCAGCTCGTTCACTCATATCCTGAACAAACTACTGGTTAGATATCTGATATTAAATGCTCTCGCCTCCTCTCTGGCCTTTATGTATGTTCTCTTGGATTAGAATACTTTTCTTATATCCACTTTTCCTCTTTACCCCCATTTTCCTGGGTAATTCTTATCTATTATATCTCAGTGTTTTAATTTTTTATTTATTTTTTCATTATAGTTCGCATTCAATACTTCTTTATATTAGTTTCATGTGTACAGCACAACAGATAGACATTCATATAGGTTACAAAGTGTTCCCTCTGATAGTTCAAGTGCCCATCTGTTACCATAGATAGCTATTACAGTATTAACTACAGTCTCAATGCTTTACCTTACATCCCCATGACTGCCTTGTAACTACTGATTAGTATTTCTTAATTCTTTCACCTTTATTAACCCTATCCCCACAATACCCATCCCCTCTGGCCTTCATCAGTTTGTTCTCTGTATCTATAAGCCTGTTTCTATTTTGTTTGTTTATTTTATTATTTAGATTCCATATATAAGTGATATCATATGATATTTGTCTTTCTCTGTCTGGCTTATTTCACTCAGCATAATATCCTCTAAGTCCATCCATGCTGTCACAAATAGTAAGATTTCATTCTTTTTTATGGCCAAGTAATATTCTGTTGCATATATGTACCACAACTTTTTTATCCATTCATCTATTGATGGACTATATCTCAATGTTTTTAATGTCACATCTTCCAGGAAGTCATCCGTTACACCTTTTATCAAGTCCAGAATTAGGTTTCCTTCTATGTGCTCCCACATATCCTCAATTATTCCCATTTAGGCCTTCATCATACTATATCATAAGAATGTAGGCACCCTAAGGGCATGAGCAGTGTCAGTCTTATTCATTACTGCATCCCCAGTACCTAATACAATGGTTGGCACACATTAAATAACTAACATCTCTTGAACAAATGATGTTTTAAACCAGAAATCAATTTTTCAAAATAAAGTCATGATCAGAAGTGTTTAATGTATATTTTTAGTAGAAACAAAATAAAATTTGCAAATGTATACATTTCTGGAAATCCAAGTAATAGCATTAGTCCAGCTTACTAGAAATTGTATTTGACATTACATCATGATTAGTTTTTCCACTTTATACTTCACCCCAAAGGAATGGAGATGAGCAACAAAACATCTTAACAAATAACTCATCCTACCGTACTTTATAATTGAGAAAATCATTTCGGTATGAAGACAAAGGTAACATATCTTTTCAGTTGATAATGAATGGCAAGGAGACAGTAATGGCAGTAAGCCACACAGTCATAGAAAATGATACAGATGGCAAAGACTAAATAATCATGTGACGTTCGAAATGATTAATAAAATAAAGCTACAACAATAAAACAAACAGTAAAACTTAAACAACACAATTTTAAACAAATATATCAAAGAAGAAATCACAGGGGAAATTAGGAAGTACTTCAAGAAAAATGAAAATGAAAACTCAACATACCAAAACTTATGAGACAGAGTAAAAGCAGTGCTAAGGGAGAAATTTGTAATTATAAATGCTTATATTAAAAAACAAGGAAGATCTCAGGCAACCTGTTTACAACTTAAGAAACTAGAAAAAAACAAGAACACATTAAACCCAAAGCTGGCAAAAGAAAGGAAATATTAAAGCAGAGGTTAAGCAGAGAAAAGAAAAACAACAGAAAATTAATGACACCAAAAGTTGGTTTTTTGAAAAGATCAACAAAATTGACAATCCTTTAGCTAGATCAACTAAGAAAAAAGGAAAAGATTCCAATTACTAAAATCAGAAATTATAGTGTGGGTCTTAATACCAATTCTACAGAAATACAAAGGATTATAAGGGAATACTAAGAAAAAATTGTACACCAACCAACTCAATAATCTAGATAAAATAGACAAATTTTCTAGAAACACAAAACCTGCCAAGACTAAGGAAAAAATAGAAAGTCCAAATGGACCTATCACTAGCAAGGAGGCTGAATCAGTTATCAAAAGTATCCTGACAAAGAAAAGCCATGGACCTAATGATGGCTTCCTTAGAGAATTCTACAGAACATTTAAAGAACTAACACCAATCCTTTTCAAACTTTTCCAAAAAAAAATTGAACAGGAGAGAATACTTCCTATCTCATTCTCTGAAGCCAGCACTACCCTTATACCAAAACCAGGCAAAGACACAAGAAAACTACAGACCAATCAGCCCTTATGAACACTGACACAAAACATCCTCAACAAAATACCAGCCAACAGACTTCAGCAGCATATTAAAATGATTATACACCATGACCAAGTGGGATTTATTCCTGGAGTGCAAGGATATTTCAACATATAAAAATTGACCACTGTAGTATACCACATTGACAGAATAAAGGAAAAACACCACATGATCATCTTGATTAATTCAGAAAAAGCATTAGACAAAATTCAACACTCTTTCATGATTTAAAAAAAAAACAATAAATAAGAAATAGAGAAAATTACCCTAACATAATAAAAGATATATTTGAAAAAACCCACAGCAAACATACTCAATAGTGAAAGGCAAAGCTTTTCCTTTATATCAAGAATAAGGATGCCCACTTTCACCACTTCTATTCAACTTAGTGCTGGAAGTTCAAGCCAGAGCAATCACCATATTTTTCAGACTATAAGACACACTTTTTTTTTTACCACATTTTTTGCTTCAAAATTCCCCCCCTATTTTCCTCCTCTAAAACTGAGGTGCATCTGGCTGGGATCTGCACCATAAGATGCACCTCGGTTTTTTAGAGGAGGAAAATAGGAAAAAAATTTTTGAAGCAAAACATGTGGTAAAAAAGTGTGTCTTACAGTCCAAGAAATACAGTAGGCCAGGGGGAAAAAGCAGTAAAAGGCATCCAAATTTAAAAAGAAGTAGCACAATGATCTCTGGTTGCAGATGATACTATCTTATATATGGAAAACCCTAAATATTTCATAATAAGCTGTTAGAGCTATTAAGTGAATTCAGGAAAATAATAGGATACAAAATCAATACACAAAAATCAGATACATTTCTGATATTAACAATATACAATCTGAAAAGAAAATTACTAAAACAATTCTAGGAATAAAATACATAGGAATTAACCAAGGAAATGAAAGACTTGTAGAATGAAAACTATAAAACACTGGTGAAAGAAATGAAAGAAGAGAGCCCTGGGTGGTATGGCTCAGTGGGTTGGGTGTCATCCCACGAACTGAAGGGGTAGGTCCTAGCTGGGGCACATGGGAGAGGCAGCCAATCCATGTTTCTCTCTCACATCAATGTTTCTCTCTCTTTCTTCCTCCCTCCCTCCCTTCCCTTCAAAAATAAATTTTTAAAATATTTCAAACTTTTTAAAAAGAGAGAGAGAAATTACCCTGGCTGGTGTGGCTCAGTGGATTGAGCGCTGGATTATGAACCAAAAGAGTAGCAGGTTAGATTCCCAGTCAAGGCCCATGCCTCAGGTTGTGGGCCAGGTCCCCAGTATGGGGAGCTCAAGAGGGCAAGCACACATTGATGTTTCTCTCCCTCCCTCCCTTCCCCTCTCTAAAAATAAACAAATAAAATCTTTAAAAAAAGAAATTAAGGAAGATATAAATAAATGGAAATACATCCCATGTCCATAGGATTGGAAAATTTATATTGTTAAGATGTCAATTACTACCTAAAGCAATCTAGATTCAATGTAATCCCTTCCAAAATCCCAATGACATTTTTTACAATAATTTTTTTAAAAAAAGAATCTTAAAACTCATATGGAATCTCAAGGGATCCCAAATAGCCAAAACAATCTTAAAAAAGGACAAAACTGAAGGTTTCATACCTCCTAATTTCAAAACTTACTACAAAGCTCCAAGTCATGAAAACAGTATGGTATTGGCATAAAGACAGACACAGATCAATAGAATAGAGGCCAGAAATAAACCCTCACACATGTATGGTCAAATGATCTTTGACAAGGATGCCAAGGCCATTCAATGAGGAAAGGACAGTCTTTTGAAGAAATGGTGCTGGGAAAATTGGATAGCCACATGCAAAAAAAATGAAGTTGAACCCTTACATAACCATACACAAAAATCAACTCAAAATGGACCTAGGACCTAAATGTAATAATGTGAGACCTAAAAAAATAAAACTCTTCGAAGAGCCCTGACTGGTGGAGCTCAGTAGATTGAACACTAGCCTGCAAACCAAAGGATCACCAATTTGACTCCCAGTCATGGCACATGCCTGGGTTGCCAATCAGGTCCTGAGTTGCAGGGTGTGTGAGAGGCAACCAACTGATGTTTCTCTCCCTTTCTTTCTCCCTCCTTCCTTCTCTCTAAAAATAAATAAAATAAAATAAACTCTTAGAAGAAAACACAGGACAAAAGCTTCATGACACTGGATTCGACATTGATTTCTTGCACATGATCCTAAAGGCACAGGCAATAAAAGAAAAAAAAACAAACTGGACACTGAAATTTTCATAATTTTGTACATCAAAACACAGTATCAATGGAGTGAAAACGCAACTCACAGAATGGGAGAAAATATTTTCAAATCATTTATATTCTAAGGGATTAATATCCAAAATATGTAAAGAACTCCTAAAATTCAGCAACAAAAAATAAACAAACACTATAAAAAAAGGACAAAGGATTTAAACATACATTTCTCCAAAGAAGGTATGCAGATGGCTGCTAAGCACATAAAAGTATGCTCTCAACATCACTGATAATCAGGGAAATGCAAAACTATAACAAGATACCAACTCACATCTATTAGAATGCTTACTATCGAAAAAATAAAAATGAAAACAGCAAGTGCTGGCAAGGATGTTGAGAAATTGTGCACTGTTGGTGAGAATGTAAAATGCTATAGCTACTATGGAAAACAGTATGGCAGTTCCTCAAAAAATTAAAAATAAAATAGAATTACCATATGATCCAGCAATTCCATTTCTGCACATATACCCAAAGAATGGAAGGCAAGGTCTTGAAGAAATATTAGCACACTCACGTTCATAGCAGAATTATTCACAATAGACAAAATTTGGAAGCAACCCATGTGCCCAGTTATGAGTGAATAGATAAGCAAAATGTGGTATACACATGTAATGGATTATTATCCAACCTTAAGAAGCAGGGAAATTCTCACACATGCTATAATATGGATGATCCTTGAGGACACTGTTTGAAGTGAAATAAACCAACCACAAAAGACAAATACTTTAAAATTCCATTTATGAGGTACTTGAATCATAGAGACAAAAAAGTAGGATGATGATTTCTAGGGGCTAGAGAAAGAAGGAAATGGGACTTATTGTTTAATAGGTATAGAGTTTCTGTTTTACAAGATCAAAAGAGCTATGGAGATGGATGGTGGTGATGGTTGTACAACAATGTGAACATACAGCCACTAAACAGCACATTTAAAATTGGTTAAAATAGTTAATTATGTTACATGATTTTGTACAATAAAAATCTTTAAAGCAAATTATGAAATTATCATCCATAACTTTTAAAAAAATGGGTTTTCCATCACTTCCTGGCCTTTTGGTTAAAATCAAGTGTAAAAAATGGGTTTTGCCAAAAATAGATTAGAAAGCAGGATGTTCACACTGCAGAACACTTAAAATATCTGCACATACCCAACAGGTCTTGGTTTTTAAATTACTGAGCACATAATCTTTGATTATCAATTCCCTTATAACTTTACATACAAACACTGGGTGTTCTAATTAAAAACATTTGGAAAAATGATTGTTTCTTTTTCTTACATGCTAAAATTGCCTACTTAAGGTTAGTCCTTATAATTATAAGCTTTCAAAGTAACAAGCTAGAAGCTTATCCCAAACTATTAAGTCCTTGAGAAATGGAGGGTTGTTTTGTCATCAAAGACTACAAAACAAAGTTAAAAAATCTTAAAATAATGAAGCCTTTTTCACATTAATACTGTCCTACAAGACTGAACAGAGAAGCCAGGAGACAGGTGTTTTATAGACTAAAAGAATTCTTACCTGGAAGATTACCCTTTGAAATGGTATCTGTGTCCAAATTGTAGGTGTCCTGGAGACGCAACAGGGCTTTGGCTGCCCCAACCTGATCTTCATCATTAGGAAAGTACTGTCTCTGAATTGTTAGGTTAGAGATGAAGCCTTGAAAAAAGGAAATAAGGGAGGAGGGAGACTTAGAACCTCAGAGACTTCAAATTTTCAATATAGTCTTTACAAAGTTTTTCAAAATTGATTTTATCATAATTTTCTACCATACTATGTTCCACACGCTCAATGAGAAAAAATTAAATACACTGAATGAGACTTGACATACCTCTAACTCCTTCTATTTTTCCAAACCTTTTCTAATGTTGCTTAATCTGAGATCACTACATAAATTATGCCTGTATGAGTAGATGCAAATAAATTATGTCTGTATGCATTAGTAGATAAAGATCAACTAACATAATAATTGAGCTTTTAGTTATACAACATAGCCTCCACTAACTTGAAAAATGAACAGATTTGAAAATGATATTCATTGGCAACCAATTATACTTTCAGATAACAGATGATACGTAAAATATACGCTCTTAAATTCTGTCATTTTCTTCCAGGTGCCACACATTATATAAATATGTAAATATATAAAGTTTGGTGGAATTCTTTAAGGAGAAGAAGAGTTATTAATTACATATTTAAGATTATCAGCCCTGGCTGGTATGGCTCAGTGGATTGAGCATTGGCCTGAGAAACAAAAGGTCATCAGTTCGATTCCCAGTCAGGGCACATGCCTGGGTTGCAGGGCAGGTCCCCAGTTGGGGGCGTGTGAGAAGCAATCAATTGATGTATTTCTCACACATTAATGTTTCTCTCCCTTTCTTTCTCCCTCCATTCCCCTCTCTCTACAAGTAAATAAATAGAATCTTAAAAAAAAAGATTTACACTCATATTTTTAAAAAGATTATTAACTAAACTTGTTTATTAAAATATATTTAGATCTAATTATTGAATGTAGTGTTCATCAATCAAGATTTGCTCTATATAAAAATCTTAATTTCCAAACTTGTATATAAAATATATCAAAAATCAAACTAACTAATTATTGGCAACCACATAACCCTTAAGGAGAATGGATGCTAAATACTCCTTAAGGAACCAAAAAAAACAAAAAGTGATTTAAATTTTTTAAAATATGTCATCATTTGCCAATAAAAGTTTGGCATAAGACCTTCTTGCCCTCTCATTTACTTACCAACTTTTTTGATCAACAAAGGGCTATGCATTTTTATGTTAATGAAAATGTAAAAATGAACAACTAGCTGGAAAAGGGCTAAAGTTCATATCAAGCATTTTTTTGTTTAGTTTTAAAACCAACTCTTAGTCACAACATCTACATGGAATTTTACAAGCAAGTTTTATAAATTTTACAGATAACTAGACTGATTTATAGGCCCAAAAACAATTTCAAGAAGTTGTTTAAATCTCAATAAAAAGAGAAAAAATATATATAGTAGCTTTATGGATGACTACCACAATGAAAATGTCAAAGTCTCAAGGTTTACCTTATAAAAGAACTCAGATCATACAGATTGAGAATTTTAAAAAAATGAATGAATGAATATGTATGTGGGTACATATATATGTGTGTGTATACACACAATACATGACCTTTAAAATGTTGTCATGGTGTTATATATGAGAGCAAATAATTACAGGTATTTTCCTCTCATTGTGAGGAAGTTTTCATAGTGCTTGCCTTAACTTTGCTTTTTAAGGTTTCCTATCCAATGCAAAATATTTAGTTTAGTTTATACAACTATTTCATCTATGTAGCTAGCTCAATTATCTCCCCCTCTCTCTTTAAAAAAATTCTTTAAACACCATATGATTTCACTCATATGTGGAATCTAATAAACTGAACTAACAAGCAAAACAGAGACAGACTCATGGAAAGACCTGGGTGGGGGTGTTAGAGGGTGGAAGAGTCAAAAGGACTCATGGACGTGGACAACAGTGTGGTGGCAGCGGGGCGAGGGTGTGAAGGGGATAAATGATAATGGAAAAATACAATAAAAAATAAATCTAAAAAAATGTTTTGCCACCTTCAGTCATTATTCAACAGATACTTGAGCCTGTACTATGTACTAACCCCAATTCCTTTTCTTCCTTAAGATTCAGACTTCATTTTCTGGGTCTGTTAATAAAATACCTTAAACACCTTAACACTCCAATTACAATTTATTGTTTCAAATACAGACATTCATTATTACTGTTTTGCAGCCTCGGTTTTTAATATATTGTCTATATTAAGTAAAACAATCCTAAATGTCAAAAATACTATCTAGCCCTGGCTGGTGTGGTTCAGTGGACTGAGTGCCAGCCTGCGAAATAAACAGTTGCCGGTTCGATTCCCAGTCAGGGCACAGGCCGGGGTTGCGGGCCAGGTCCCTGGTGAGGGAACGTGAAAGGCAACTACACATTGATGTTTCTCTCCCTCTCTTTCTCCCTCCCTTCTGCTCTCTCTATAAATAAAAGTAAATTTAAAAAAAAAACACCCCAGAAATAATTCAGTTGTAACAGTTAACACTTGATGTTCTGGGAACTGAATGTATCCCTACTTTTGGCATTTCTACAGGTGGTAGCAATATTGCCTTACTTTTGGGGGCTCATTTTCTTACCATCTGACATATCCTTAAGGACTAGATTCTCCAACTCACTCCATTCAGTGTTCAGACGTTTCACTAACTTGAAGGCATTTACAGGGTGCCCAACAAATCCTTCGGGATCTTTTGTCGCTGTGCTAGTTAGCCGATCTAACTTCTCTGCCCATCTATATATGTAAGACATATAATCAGGAAAACATAATTTAGTAACGCACTAAAAAAAAAGTCTATATTAGAGGTTTTTGAGTTAAAACAGTATCTAAATTCTCTTTAAAAGTAAAATTATGAAGATTTTTTAAAAAGCAAAATGCTCTTGATAAAATCTAGCATGGCAGTATAAAAATATAACTAACAAGACTTTTTCCTTTAGTTTTTTCCTCCCAAATGGTTACAGTAAATGAAACCTATGTTAGTAAAAGTTGTAATTGGATCCTTCTAGTAATTGTCTAAATATTCATTCACGCACAGATCCTTAAAGCCAAGTAACTGATTATTGCAAAATACAAATTAGCCCAATCCAAATTCAGTTATATATCCATTTAAATCAAACTTACACCAAAATTTTACATTCATAACCAAAAAAATGAGTACTTAGCTACTTATTAAACAAAAGATATAAATTCTCAGGTCAGGATTAACTATGAACCCAAGTCAATTAAAAATAAATTATCTTTTGAGGAAAAATTATATCAATTAAATAATACTAACCATACTTATCACTGTAATCTCTAGAATGGAACCATAGCAGTGAAAGATAAACAGATTTGGGAAATTGCTCCAGAAAGTTTTGATTAGGGAGGTTAGAGAACAGAAGATATTAAAACCATTTTTAAAATTTTTCAGTCAACAACCATATCCATTTATATTCTTATCTCAACCCATGTTCTTCCATGTGAACTCCTGGCCCAGGCCTAACTCTTGTTTTCTTTGCTTCTATTTTAGCCATTCCATCAGGCTTTTTAAGACTAAGAGATGGAGAGCAACAAGTATAAAAGACACATGGACAAAACCTAAGGGGGGTGGAAATGGGAGAGAGGTGAGGAGGACTGGGGTGGTGGGCTGGGATGGGAGTAAAACACAAAACTGTACAAGAACAACAATTAAAATAAAATTTACAAAAAGACTGAGAGATGGCTTTCATTTCCACTCAATGTTTTAGCTCTAGAAATAAAACAGGTGGAGTCAGAGTCATAATAAATAAACATTTTTTCTTACTTTTTTATTTGTTCTAATTTGTCTTCTTCTGCCTTAATATAGTCTTTCAGGGAAGTCACCAGGTCCTTCTCTATATAAATCAAATCAGTCATCTGACCTTAAAGAAGGAGAAGGAAAGATTATCAAATACCCATACTCATCAACACAAGTATTTTAGACTAATTTAAGAATAATCAAGAATGCTTCTTGCTATGAAACAATTTAACTGGCATGAGAGAACATATTTTTCTTCCTCTTTTTTTTAAACTGGATAAATAAAAACAAAGCCAAAAATTTTTCTACTGATGTGTTCCAATTCTAATTTTCAAGCTACTTAACTTGCAAGGATGGACTGTATTAGTAAATCGTCTTCTCATCTAAAAATATAACAACACTACTTTCCAAGGATCAATATTTCTTCTTGACCCCAACTCCCCCCGCACCATTATTTAATTTTTTAGGCTAATTAGAAATAATTTTTTATCCCATAAGTAAAAACCAAACTAACAAAAAGTATTATTCACAGCTAAAAATCAAATAATCCATATTTATTTATAATGGGAATGAGAGAACTCATCATTTTACATCCTGAAATTAGGTGTCATAAATACAATACTTGTGTTTTAATTAGCTCTACAAATCACACAAGGGTAAAGCTGGAAAACAAAATAAAGGAAAACACCCCATTTAAGACCAATGAAGTATGCATATAGGAAAATATAAAAGGATACACATCAACCATGAGGAATATTTCTGGGGATAAGAGGATATGCGGGTGTGTTATGCTCTATGTACTTCTGATTTTTTTCCCCTTTAAACAATATGCCATTTTTACAATACTTTATAGATTTCTTAAAATTATAATGTAGGAAAAAGTAAGTTGGTTTCACAATAGATTCTTAAATGGAAAAGCAGGCTATGAAATAATGTTGTGTATATCTGTGTATTAAGAAAGACTAAGTATATGCATTAAATTATTTGCTGGGTGGATCCATTAATAGATAATTTTCTTCCGTATGCTTTCCTAAATTTTCATAAGTTTCTAATCTGTAAATGTTTTGCTTTTGTAATCAGAAAAAATATTTAAAGAAAAACAAGTTGAATTTTAAAATGAGAATGTCTTTTAGAATACAGTGTATTTCTTTTTACTAACTTAAAACACAAAAAAATAAAAAATTTTAAATGCAAAAACAATACAAAACCAAAAAAGAGTTAAGACTTACCAATTGAAGTAAAAAAGCCTGGATGGGCCAAAGACTGGGGAAGTAGAATCCCTATGATTAAAATACACCGGATCATTTTGGAAGTCTTTATTTTACAGGTTCACACACCTGCAAGAAAAATATGGTCGTTACAAAAAATTTTTAAAAGGCAGAGTAGGTAAAGTTTCCACCTTATTTTTCTTACAAACAAAAAATGTAAGTCAGACCCCAAGGTTGCCCATAGAACTGCTGCTAATTCTTGTAAATTGATTAACTACTTAATAAGAGCCACTATTTTATTTTTCATATAATCATAGTACTAACTTGATATTTCATGTTAAAAAAATACATGTTTGTTATCACTTCATAATTTATGCTTGCAATTCAACCTGAGTTTATTTCCTCCTTAATCACTAACTACTACAATTAGAGTAACTGGATAGTAGTACTGCTTTCATATAGCCTGAAAAATAACTTTTCTGTGATCCAGAGCTAAACCATCAATTTCCCATAAAAATATACTGCTCTATTAAAGTAACCTAATTATTACCAAAAATACACTCTAAAATGTTAGAATATGTTCTAAAGAGAAGAAAGTTTTCAGAGCTTTCTAATTAATCATTTCATTTCCAACTTGCTCCATTTTTTCCCTATATGGCTTTAAATTTTAAAATAAGTTCAATTAACTTATTTGGGGGCTTGGGTGTAATGAAAATGTCTAAAACTGACTGGTGACAGATGGTGGAAAAACACTGTGATGGTACTAAAACCTTCTGAATCATGAACGTTAAATGGGTGATTTGTATGGTATATGAATTACACCTTAATGAAGCTGTTATTTTTTAAAAGTTGTATAGAACCCAAGAAAGGAAAAATAGCTCTGTTGATCTAAGCTAGTAATTTCTCTCCAAGGACAGTGTAGAGTTTCTTCTTTATCTTATCTACTGTGTTCTATGTAAAAAATCCCCAGCCTAGTATACTTAGCTGTGGCTTTTTTTTTCTTTTGAACCTGGCAGCTCAGTACTTCTTCAGTCTTTTCTTTGTCCTCAGTAGCGTTGTCTTTCTAGAATGTATTCTTCATGGTGGATGCAGATACCAATTAAGCAGCAGAAAGATTTTACCCTGCTTTCCCTAAATCCCCTATTGCCCTGATTCTCCTCTTGTTCCTTCTCCATCACATACATGGACTTTAAGTTATTCTTAATACCTTACAGGAGAATTAAGTTACTATTAAAGTATCGTTTGCCCACTAACAGGCTACTGATTACTCTGCACAGGTCCTTTGTCTGACTTGTCACCCTATTCCTCTCTTTGCAGGCACCTCTGTCTGTTTCTTCCCAAGTGACTTCACCCAAACCAGCAGGTTCAAATTTACATTGGAAAGCCCCCTACTGCAAAATAAAACAAAACAAAACATTACCCCACTTTCTTAACTTGAATCTCAATAAAGATCACTATAGAAACTGACATTCTGAAAGTACTTTGAAGTCTCCTTCTCGAGTTTGCTGCAAACTTCCAGATACTTCCAGAACCACACAGTAGTAAAAGTACACAGCTCTCTTGGCTGCTTTACAGTAAGGCTTTGGGAAAGCTTCTAGAATGTAGCAGATGCAGACACTTCCTCTCCTGGGCTCCTGCCAAAGCACAAGGCTCATTCAAAATCCTGGACTGCATGAAACGTCTAGAATCTTCTCACTGTAAACGGGTCTCTGCCATAATTTCCTTCATGAATAAATGTTATTTCCAGAAAATACAAATGCTTTTGCTGTACTAGTAGCAGGCTAATCAGAAATGTTGTCTAATGTTTAACTCTCATGAGAAAGTTTACATTTGTCAAGTAAGAAGTTATTTTTTCATTACTAAAATATATTCTGTCACTAAAGTTTCCTTGTCATCTTTTTTTATCCTTAAACCTCATAATGAATCAAGAACCATTAGCCTACAGAAATTATTAAAAAGCAGCTTGAAAATTGCATTTTAAGAATGATAGTGCTTATATAAAAATTCAAAGTATTAATGATATGAAAAATAAATGTACCTTTACCTTATCATGCTGCAAAATAAATTCTAGATAGACTAAAGAGTAATAATCAACAAATATAAAATAACAGTAAAAAAAGTTGTTGGATCTCTCAAAGGAGAGAATTTCTAAACTTAAAAATAATAAAAACAACCAGATGAAAGCCAGATGGGATTTAAATACACAGAATAATTTAGGTTTATACATTAAAAAAAAAAACTATACTACTAACTGGGAAACCAAAGCAAATAAGAGTTCATTTAAGGTACTCACACAAATTAGTAAGATGTTAATAGGTAAGTGGATTAAGAATGTATAAAGTCACAAAAGAGGAACTATAAATAGATAACTAAACAAAAAACAACTCAGTAATCAAGGACACAAAAAAACTGAAGATAGCTACTTTCTGCCCATCAAATAAACAATTAAACAAATTAACAATTAAAAATATTTAATGATGGTGCTATGTCAAGAAATTTAAAATGAACATATCCTTTAACTTGTGAATTTAAACAAAAAAAAGATGATTTGAAAATCAACATCGATTCTCATTCATCACTTGTGGGGATGCAAAATGGTACACCACTCTGGAAGACAATTTGGCAGTTTCTTAAAATTTAACATAATTTTATCATAAAATCCAGCAATCATGATCCTTGGTATTTACCCAAAGGAGCTGAAAACACATGTCTACATAAAAACCAGCACACAGATGTTTATAGCACTGTAATTCATAATGGTCAAAACTTGGAAGCAACTAAGATGTCCTTTAGCAGGTGAATGGATAAACTGATACATCCAGACAATGGAATATTATTCATTGCTAAAAAGAAATGAGCTATTAAGCCATGAAAACACAGGCAGGAACCCTAAATGAATATTACTTGGTGAAAGAAGCCAATCTGAAAAAGCTATATACTATATGATTCCAAGCATATGACATTCTGGAAAATGCAAAACTATGAAGACAGTAAAAAGATCATTATATGTCGGCAGTGAATAGATGGAACAGAGAGGATTTTTAGGGCAGCAAAAATACTCTGTGTGATAAAATGGCAAATATACTTCATTATGCATTTGTTCAAACCCAAAGAATACACAACACCTACAGTGAACAGGTAATGTAAACTATGAGCTTTGGGCAATTATGATATGTCAATGTAGAATCATCAATTATAACAAATGCACCACCTGACAGGATATTGAGATTATGCATGTGCTAGGGCAGGGAATACATTGCTGTGAACCTGAAACTGCTCTAAATCCAAGAAGACTACAAATGAGCAACAGATAGATGAAAAGATGTTCAACTTCTCTAGCTATTGGGGAAATGCAAATCAAAACAATGAAATCACCTCACGCCTGTTAAAATGGCTATTGCCAACAAGACCAGTGATAACAAGTGATGGAGAGATTGTGGAGAAAAGGGAACCCTTATTCACTGCTGTGGGAATGTAGACTGGTACAGCCACCATGAAAAAAAAAACAGTCTGGCAGTTCCTCGAAAAATTAAGAATAGCGTTACCATGTGACCCAGCAATCCCTCTCCTGGGAATCTACCCCCAAAACTCAAATACATGTATTCACAAAGAGATATGCACTCCTATGTTCACTGCAGCATTATTCACAGTGACCAAGACCTGGAGACAACCAAAGTGTCCTGTGATAAAGACTGGAATAAAGAAGATGTGGTACATACACACAATGAAATACTACTAAGCCATAAGAAAGGACAAAATACTGCCATTTGTGGCAACATGGATGTACCTTGAGAATATTAAGCTAAGTGAAATAAGTCAATCAGAAAAACCGCATGATTTCACTCATATGCGGAATATAAAACTGACACTCATGGACACAGACAGCATTGAGGTGGTTACCAGAGGGAATGTGGGGCGTGGGGGTCTAATATGTGGTGATGGAAATGGTTTGCTTCAGGTGGTGGGCACACAGTGCAATATACAGATCTTGTATTGTATTACAGAATTATACACTTGAAACCCATATGATCCTATTAACCAATGTCACCCCAATAACTTAGTAAGAAAAATTTTAGAAAGTCTTTTAAAAAATAAATTAACATCATACGACCGTGGTAGAATCTGATTGAATGAGATTAAGTTTCTACTACTCTGACAGAAAGTTATAAATAAATACTTAACTGAAAATGTAATTAACATAATGTGATCACAACTATACAAGAAAACATGCAGAGAAAATTTACCAAAATGTAGTTGTCTTTGGACAGCAGAACAGTAAGTGATTTTTTCTACTTCTCTGTATTTTCCAGTATTCTAGGGTATATTAACTTTTTTTTATGATTTTATTTGTTTATTTATTTATTTAGAAAGAGGGGAAGGGAGGGAGAAAGAGAGGGAGAGAAACACCAATGTGTGGTTGCCTCTCCTACGTCCCCCACTGGGGACCTGGCCCACAACTTAGGCATATGCCCTGACTGGGAACCAAACAGTCAACATTTCACTTTGCAGAATAACACCCAAAAGAGCCACTATGGGCAGGGCAGTGTATTCACTTTCATAATGACAAAAAATTAACTGTACACAAAATAATAAACCTAAAACATCAACTCCCATATTATGGCAACCTAAGCCTTTAATGGAGTGGTTAACTACTCTGTAACACAAAAAAGTAGCTAACTGTACATGTTTGAACATGTCCCACTTTCTAACTCTATAAGCCTCCAGATTTCTCTCCATGCTTCAAAGACAGTTATACCTAGTAGTGATATAGGACATCCATATACCTTGTCAGAATAGCACACGTTTCTGTTTTCCTTTCTCCCAGAGATAGACACGTGACACAGGCTAAGCCAGTCACTCACCTTCATTTCCATGAACATAAGCTGCTGGGGCAGCGGGTACTTGTAAAATGATAAAAAAGCAGCTCTTAAGTGCAGTTGCTAAGCTCAGAGGATGTGAATCTGGAGCTGCCTGTGACCATCTCTCCCACTTGTCAAGGATACATGGGAACCCAATCTACAAACAGGAAACAGTCCTGCAGAGACACACAGTTCCAAGACTCCTGAATCTTCCCAGTATTGCTTTGAATCTGTGAGCTACCCCAATAATCCTCCAACCCAGCTAAGGAAGCCTATAAATCCCCACTTTCTTTTGTCCAAGCACCAATTATAGCCTTCTCTGAGTCCCAAGAGCCCCTCTTGCATTGGCCAGACTGGCCTGAACCTTAGAAATCCTGGACTTAGAACACTTGGGGGGTGGAGGTTGTTCCCATTTGGTTCTGCAATTAGCACTCACCCAAAACACTTTGTAAAGCTAAGGAGGGCCCAAGGCTGTTCCTCCTCCTCCTCCCTCTACACAGCTCCCCACAACAGGATTTCAGTCACTTACAATAGGAATTTCAGACCCATATAGCATTACTCCAAACTGCCATGCCAACCTAAGCTAGTCAATGAAAATAAAGACAGCTCTGGATAGCAGTGGTTTTTGCACCGTAGCTATAGTGGAATCACCTAAAGGTCTGAGGTGTCTAAATAATTTACTCAGCTTCTCTGGTAATGCCACTGCTGCTGGTCTGGGATCAAACTTTGAGAAGCACTGGGTGCAAACATGCCTTCAAATCACACAAAAGGTGCTATCTGCCTTTAAAATAGATTTTACTTTGACTTATTTTTTGAAAAAATATTGAATTTCTAACTACTCTAAAGAATAGCTCCTTGAATCTTTTTTAATACTATGTTTCAACCACATTCTTTCAGAGACCTTAAGTGATGTATATGACATGACATAGTAAGTATATCTTTATCAATCACTAGTTTTTAAAACATAATGATTTCCTTACTGATGAAGTCTCACTTCCATTTATTTCCACCTTCCTTCAGTTAGCAGCTTGCAAAGCAAATCATATTTACAAGCAGCTATGACTTTAATATCCAAAAAAAATTAGGGCTTTATGAAAAATAGTAAGACATAAAATGTCTCCTGTTCTAAATCCTCAAACATGCTTGAAATAGAACTGAAATGGGTTTAAGAGGATGAAATATCCTTTAAAAGGTAAATCTCAGACAGCTCCCTGAGAAGACTTAACAAAAGAAGAGGTAAAGAAACAGAGAGGGAAGGGAGAAGGAAAGAAAAAAGCCAAAGAGTCAAAGATACAAAGATAAATTTATACTGGAATAAAATTTAGTGTTGAAACAGTATGGATAAATTATTGATAATATTTGGTTCTTGGCTGGATAGTAAGTTCATGAGTGTTTATTAACTATTTTTATAACATAAATGTCTATTCCATACAGTATTTGACATACATCAATCTTATGTTTTAAAAACTGTAAGAAAAAAATGGCATGGAAAAAATCTTCCTGAGAAATTTATTCTCAGGTAGGCCTGGATAAAAATAAACTGCAAAGTGTATTATTGATCCAAAATTTTCCTATAGTCTTTCCTCCAGGAAGTCCAGTCTCCATATACTCACAGGTCAATAAAACCTGGTAATAGATCTTAAAACAGTTCTACTACACTGTAAATATTTACAATTTTGATTTGTCAGAATTCACTGAATTGTGTGCACAAGTTATTCAATGAGTTACTCGAACAGGGTACCTAACAAATAATTCTATTAGCCTTTCAGTCTAACATTTTTCTTCCAAAAAAAATTACATTTCCAAAAGTTTGTCTTTCCCAAACAACTCACTCAAAAATTAGTAGGGCAGACAAAAAAATGCTTGATATTCTAATCTAAACTTTCTCTGACACTAAAAATTTTCCACAGAGCTCCTTCTAACAGTTTTGCTGCATACCTCCCACAACTGTTCCAAACCTGCTTTTAGAGAGCTCCAGCTTTAAGTTTGTTTTTCCTCATAGATATCCCATATTCAACTGGTGGGTCTTCTGACATCTGTGTTAGGATTTTAATCTTTTCAACAGTTTTTATGGTCAGTGAAAAATTCAGACTCCTAATTCAGGCCACTGCAATGTGGTATACATCAAGACTTGGCATGTCTCTTCCATATAAGCAGAATAGATTTTCCAAGACAACTAAGAGTGATTACTAATAGAATTAGTCATATTTCTGTTCTTCCCTATAATCCCTCTGCAACTATTCATTTGCTTTAACTTAATTTCATGAATTCCAGTCATATTTCTGCTCCCAAAGAGTACTACATCTTTAGTACTTACAATCTGATGGACAAATGCTTCAATGGCATGACCAACTTTTCTATCAAAAACTCAGGGATCAGCCCTGGCTGGTGTGGCTCAGTGGATTGAGTGCCAGCCTGTGAACCTAAGGCTCACTGGTTCGATTCCCAGTCAGGGCACATGCCTGGGTTGCAGGCCAGGTCCCCAGTAGGGGGCACATGGGAGGCAACCACACATTGGTGTTTCTCTCCCTCTCTTTCTTCCTCCCTTCCCCTCTCTCTAAAAATAAATACATAAAATCTTTTTTAAAAACCCCAAAGATCATGCTAGCCTCTTCCCCACAGCTTTCTGCACTACACCAGATATGGGCATAATTCCAACTGAACAGCATTTCAAAATTTAACTGGAAAGAAGCTCTAAACCAAGATACTGTCTTAACTGAAAGTGCTGCACAGGCTTCATTTTGGAGGTTCTTCCAAAGTTCAAAACATTCCCTGTCAGAAAAAAACTGAAGATCATTTCAAAAATACTTGTTTTCACCCATATGGCACCTCTAACACCCCTATTACCTTCCTTTTGGAAACTGCCCCCTTCTACTTCTTTTACTTCCCAGTTCTACCTTTAATTCATCCCCATAGTTCCAACAGGCATTTTATATAGCATGATGATTCTCCCTAACCAAATGACTAGTCAAAGTTCTCCACTGGAAATTCTGAAAATGAAACTGAAAAAGAAGTAGGACTCTCTGAATGCATGATCTACATAAATAAAGCTCAGGAGAAATTGCAAACCAGGTTTTGACATATAGGTCAAAAAGTGAATAAAGCATATCTGAAAAGATTAAAAATGAAGCAGATATGCAGAGAGAAAGACAGATGAGAGACTAAAGAAAACATTTTGATGTTCCAGTTATTCTTGAAGTCTAATCATACCCTTGACCTCAGTTGTTAAGACAACTCCCTATCTCCACAATATTTAAATAAATCCACTATGTGCTAGTATGAGCTGGGTTTCTGTTTAACAGAGTCCTAATTTCCTAATACAGTTTTTTTCATCAACCCTATAGTTAATATTCCTATAGGCAAAATAAATAATAAACTCAATGTTTCAAATTTTTGTTTCAAATAAGAAATCCAAGTTTCCCTAAACCAGAAACATTTTACAAATAAATGTAGGCTGATAGGGAAGGTTTAAGAAATGAATAAAACTTATTATTTATTATTAAAATGATGCCATTCTTCACTGAGTTTTAAATTGTACAATATACCTTTCAACTATTTCAAATACTTTAGTTAGAAATGCAGGTATGTCCTGATGTAGGAAAAAATGTCAGGATTATAGTTCCCAGGACAGAGAATGCATAAAAATGACTGTTATCAAGAGTCCCCAAATTAGTAAGATTCATCAAGAATATCCACCTTTATTTGGTGGTCCCTCTAACAGGAAACATAGTAAGTGAAAAGATAAGGTATCAAAACATGAGGCCAAAATGTGACCACCAGTAAGTAATGAAAAAAATATGAGAAACTTAGATGAAAGTGCCTAGGATAATACCTGGCACATAGAAGACACTTAAATGTAACTTTTGGATGTGGGCAAGAACTCAAGAATAGCTGGATTTGTTGCCATGGGTGTCTGAAGGCATGTGGGGAAAGAAAAGACTTGGAGAATGGTGGGAAGCACACACAACCTCAAACCTGAGCTAAGACAGTAAGAAGACATAAGTAGTTGAGTCTATTAGCAGACAGATGCAGATTCTTTATACTTTAGGAACTTGAGTGGGAAGAAAAGAGAGTGGACAGAGGCAGTGGAAGGGAAGAAGGAAAAGAAGTAGATGTTAAAGTGTACGTTTTCCTTGTTGCTTATAAATGCTGGTGTTTCCAAATATGAACACATATACTTCTCATCTTAAGAATTTGCAGTATCTTCTCTTGGTTGTAAGATTGGTTATATTAATGAAACCGTGTATATCCCTGGCTCAGTGAATTGAGCTCCAGCCTGTGAACCGAAGGTGGGCAGTTCGATTCCTAGTCAGAGTACAAGCCTGGGTTGTGGGCCAGGTCCCACAGTTGAGGGCATGTGAGAAGCAACTAATTGATATTTATCTCACACACTGATGTTTCTCCCTCTCTTTCTCCCTCTCTTCCCCTCTCTCTAAAAATAAATAAATAAAATCTTAAAAAAAAAAGAAACTGTGTATTTCATACATGAATATCAAAACACTGGCTGGAGTATTTAAAAAGCAATAATATAAAAAGCAGCAATCCTTTAGAGACTTAAACTTTTAAAACTAAGTTTGTTTTCTAATTTAGAGAGTGCTAAATATGAGAAGTTTTTAAACCTAATTTAAGTTTAAAGAACATGTTTAGATACATACATAAAAACTTTAAAACTATACAGTAATTAAAAGAACTCCAAAAATACATAAAATGTCTGAGAAGTGGGCTCACAATCAATTCCTTCAACTTCTGCCTTTTCTTTAATAAACATATTGTTAATAGAATATCTCTATAAATAAACAAATAAATTAGCTAAATAACAAAATCAAAGTAACACTAAAGTGAAGAGGCAAATTCTAACCATGCACAGAGTTAGCAAAATCCAAATAATCGACTCCACAGCTCTACTGGCTGGCATAACACCACCATAAACCCCTTCTGCTCCAAAACCAACTTCCTCTATTTTGATTTACACTGGAACTCCTGATAAGAGAATTTTAATGTCTTCACCACCCAAAGGACACAGGGGGAAAGTAAAATTTTGTACAGTATACAGTTTAGACTCTTTTAAGCTTCAGTAAAGGAATATGAGGTGAAGGAAAACTATTCAAAAAGCAGAATTTTCAATAAAACATCATTAAAGACTTAATTTTTTAAAGTTATATTACTTAAAAATAATTTGAAAAAGTGGCATTCCCTTTAGAAAAGAATTTTTACACAAACAATAGCCAATCACAGTAAACAATAAAAAAATTATCTAATTTACAATAGCAACAAATACATTAATTACCTTAGATTAAACTTAACTTAAATTGATCCTAAAATGTTTAACTCAGAATGGATCAAAGACTATTTTGCAATTTAAACTATAAACCTCTTAGAAAAAAAATAGGTGTAAATCTTCATAACTTTGATTAGGCAATTAGAAATAATACCCAGGCAAGTTTCTTAGATATGACATCTAAAATATAAGAAGCCAAAGAAAAAACTGGATAAACTGGACTTCATCAAAATTTAAAACTTTTCTCCTTCAAGAAGGCGAAAAGACAACACACAGAATGCAGAATAAAATGTGCAAATCATAGTTCTAATAAAAGTTTAGGACCTGGAATATATACAGAACTCTTAGAACTCAACAATAAGAATAATACATTAATAACCTATCTTTTAAATGGGAAAAGGATTTGAAGAGGCATTTCTACAAATGGCCAATAAATACATGAAAAAATACTCAACATCATTAGTCATTATGGAAATGTAAATCAATACCACAATGAGATAATACTTCACAGCCCCTAGGATAGCTACAGTGAAAAAAAACATCATTGACAAGGATGTGGAGAAACTGGACCACTCAGACATTGCTGGTAGGAATGTAAAATGGTATAAACTACTTTGCAAAAGTTTTTCAGTTCCTCAAAAGAGTTAAACATAGAGTTACCATGACCTAACAATTCCAATCCTAGATAAATATCCAAAAGAAATGGTAACTCACATCCACACAAATATCTGTACATGAATGTTCATAGCAGCATTATTGATAATAGCCAAAGAGGTGGAAACAATCCAAAATGAATGGATAACAAAATATGATATATCCATAAAATGGAATATTATTCAGTGGTAAAAAGAAATGAGCATCAGAAACACTATGCTCAGTGAAAAAACCCTCGGAGATAAAAAGTAGATTAGTGGCTGCCTAGTGAGGGACAGGACTGACTGCTAATGAATCTGGGTGCTCTTTTTGGAGTGATAAAAAGTTCTAAAATTTCTTATTGTGATGGTTGCCCAACTCTGTGCATAATTAAAAGCCACTGAATTGCACACTTTAAAAGATCAATGCTATGGTATGTGAATTATATCTCAATACAGCTGTTTTGAAAAAGAAATAACATACACTCCAATTTCACTGGGTAAATACTGTATTTTGCCATGTATAATGCATGCTTTTTTGCCCAAATTTTTTCAGGAAAAATAAGGATTCACATTATACATGGGTGGCACTAATGCTGTATCTATATAAGTGTTTTTAGTTCTTTTATTTATGTTTATGCATTAAAAGTATAACTCAGAAAGCAATAACTATGTCTGTATGCAAAATATATCCTGGAATACAATAATTGGTTGTTTCTAAATATAAATAAATAATTGAATTAAAAAATGAAAGTTTTTTTTCCTGAAAGTTCAGGCCAAAAATGTGGGTGACCATTATACACGGGAGCCCATTATACACGGCAAAACACAGTACATACAATGGGTATAATGATGGGTGTAAGAATCCCACGTATAAGGTGCACATAAACATGGTGCATACTATACACGGGAGTGCATTAGGAGTAGGAATGCTGGGTTGTATGGTAAGTGTATGTTTACGTTACAAAGAACTGCCAAATGTTTTTCTAAAGTTGCCATATCATTTGCATCGACATCAGCAATGGGAGAAAGCACTAACTGCTCCACATTCTCATTAGCATTTATTGTCATTTTCCTTCATTTTTCTTAATTCATTCATTAATTTTCTCACTAGGTATACAGTAGTATCTCGTTGTGGTTTTAATTTGCAATTCCATAATTACTAATGATGTTTATCTTTGGGTATATTTATTTGCTGTCCATACACTGTGTTTGGGAAATTTTTTACTTAAATCTTTTGCCAACTTTGAACTAGGTTGCTTACTTACTAAATTTTGTAAGTTCTTTCCACATTCTGGATACAAGTCTTGTCGGATATGTGACAGAGGAGTATTCACTCCTAATCTGTGGCTTGTCTTTTCACTCTCAAGACACTGTTTCCAGCTGCAGAAGTTCTTAATTTTGATGAAGTCAAATCTGTCAATGCATTGATTTACAGACCATGCTTTTGGTGTCAGATTTAAGAAATCTTTGCCTTACCTAAGTTGAAGGCAATTTTGTCTTATATTTTCTCCAAGAAATTCTATAGCTTTAGGTCTTACACAAGGTCTATGAACCATTTTGAAATAGTTTTTGCACAAATTGTGAGGTATTTTTTGCATTGAGGCTATAATAAAGAAAAAGATTGTATTTTTAATTTTATTTTATTGATTATGCCATTACAATTGTCCTAATTTTCCCCCTTAGCCCTCTTCATCCAGCACCCCCAACTCCCTCAGGCAATCTAATCTGGGTAAAGCAATCTAATCTGGGTAAGAAAATCTACCTAAAGCCCTAGCTGGTGTGGCTCAGTGGATGAAGCACCTGCCTGAAAAACAAAGGGTTGCTGGTTGGATTCCCAGTCAGGGCACATGCCTGGGTTGCAAGCCAGGTCAGGTCCCCAGTGCACAAGAGGCAACCACACATTGAGGTTTTTTTAAAAAATGTTTTAAAAAATTAAAAAAAGAAAATCCACCTAAAAACCACTCTGTTAAGATGGTCTTAAAAATCTAAATGTGAAACACATGACTTGTATAGCAATCTAATAAAAAGCATATTTAAATGTAAAAAAAAGTAGAAAAAAAATCCGGTCATTCCCTCCCTCAGTATTGGTGGGAAGTTAAAACCTCGTATATCCCAGACATGGGAGCTATCATACATGGCCCTTCTTCAAGCCACAATAAAAACTAAACCAACCATCCTGCTTCACTCTTGCTTCATTCTGAACTAAACCTAAGCCCTTGTCCTTGAAGAACCCTTTTGCAGTTTATTGTGAAAGTAAACTTTATTTCATATTTCATATCCATTAGTGCCTTTGTGACACTGTCTAAACATTTAATAAATTCCTAGGCAAAGGGAGTTAAGTGTCTAGTAAGAGATAACTAGGTGCCCTAGCATGACACATTTTTTTTTGCATATCAATATCCAACTATTCCATACTATCTTTTTGTACTGAATTGCCTTTATACCTTTGCCAAAAACAAATTGATCATTTTTGTGTGTCTGGATTCTCTATTTTGCTCCACTGATCTGTATGCCTACCTTTTCTCCAATACCACACTGACTTGAGTACTGCAGCTATATAATAAGTTGAAATCAGGTAGTGTGAGTTTTCCAACTTTGTTCTTTTTCAAAATTGTCTTGCCTTTCCTAGTTTTTTTTTTTTTTTTTTTTTTTTTCACATCCATTTTGGATTTAGCTTATCGGCTTCTATAAGAAATCCTGCTGGGATCTAGACTGGAATTATATCGAATCTATAGGTCAGTATAGGAGGAATGGAAATCTTAACAAGAATGAGTCTTCCAACCCATAAATATGAAATATCTCTCCACTTACGTAGGTCTTCTTTAGTTTCATTCATCAGTGTTTTTAACTTTCAGTATACAAATCTTGGACATATTTTCTAAAAGTTAATAAAGTATTTCATGGGTTTTAGTGCTATTAGGATGGTACTTTTAAATTTTAATTTCCAATTGTTCTTGCTAGTATAAAGAAATACAATTGATTGTTATATACTGATTGTCCTTCAACCTAGCTGAATTCACCTATTAGATCTACAGCTTTTTTTAACAACCTTTCAAATTTTCTATACAGACATACTGTCCATGAATACAGATAGTCCTTGCTCTTTGAAACACATTGTTAAAAAAGCGAAGACAAGCCACAGACTGGGAAAAATATTTCCCTCTCACATATGATGTAGCTCTTCTATTCCCACATATTTATGCAAGAGAAAAGAAGGTATGTATCCCTCCAAAGATTTGTACATGAATGCTCACAGCAGCTTTATTTATAACAGCTAAAAGCTGGAAACAGCCCAAATGCCTATCAAGTGGTAAATGTACCAAAAAAAAAAATTGTGGTATATCCATACAATGTAATACTACTCAGCAATAAAAAGGAATTACACATAACATGGATGAAAATACATACATAATAAAACCACATACTAGAATGAAGGAAAATAAATTCATGGTTGTAGAGGATGTGAACCTAGATATGTGCTTCCATTCAACACTTACTCAGATTTAGTATCAAGTAAAATGTTAGCAACGAGCTTACATACCATGTAACACTTATGTCTTATTTCTCCTATGAAACATTTCTCATCAGCCTTTGATTCTCCTACCATGTGTACTAGGCACATTATAAATGCTTTTAAAATTGGGTGGAATGACTAAGTTAATTACTACTAACCAGGAACCCTACCTTATTTCAACTCCTAATGTTGAAAAATTTCTAACACATTGTTAATATGCTATTGTTTTTTTTCCCCTTCCATTACTTCAAAGTCAGTTTGACCAATTCTCAAGGATGGAGTAATATAAAGTGTGAATCAGAAAACAGACAACCTGGGTCCAAGACAGTTCTGCTACTTACTGTATCTAGGGCAAATTACTTCTTTGAGTCCCAACCTATTAGCTCTTCATTTGTAAAATAGGGATGATATAACACTTTCTCACAAAATTATTCTAAAGCTCAAATTATATAATATATAAAACACTTTATAAATCATCAAGTACCTTAGTTGTGATCAAGCAGATTTAAACATTTGTTTAGGACACAGTCCAATTCCCCAAGAAAATCCTTTCAGGGGAAAGAAAAAAAAACTATTGACATGTGTTTCTTTTCCTTAAGAAAATGCAGATAGAAGTGGTTCAAGTTTACTGTAACTATATAGGCAGACACTACTTACAAATGGAGAAGCAACTCAAACGCCCAGCAAGAGAAAAAGAGGCTTAGTATATCAATTTGATATAACACTATTTAAGTTAAAAATATGTAAACCACCCAGCCGGTGTGGCTTAGTCAGTTGGAGCATCATCCAGAAAAACACAAGGTCACAGGTTCCATTCCTGGTCAGAGCGTGTACCTAGGTTTGGGGTTCAGTCCCAAGGTGGGCTCATGCAAGATACAACAGTTCAATGTTTCTCTCACATCGATGTTTCTCTCTCACCCTTCCTCTCTCTAAAATCAATAAACATAACCTTGGGTGCGGATTAAAAATAATAAAAATAAAAATAAATAGATTTAAAATTTTTCATTATGTAGAAATGCAAACCTTTAACTAGTTTCACAAATATACATACACATTTCATTTGGCTTATCTCTTACATACTCATACAACACACACACACACACACACACACACAGCATTATGATTTAATTATAGGGTTCAAGACTTCACTATAAGAGCAACGGAGCTTAATACCAAGGGCCTGTGAGATTTACTTTTTGTTTACCTTCAAGCATTTTCCACTTTCAGAGTAGAACCAAAGACATGTTGGGGGCTGTGGTGGGGAGGGGCTAAGGGGGAAAATATGATATATGATTGCATAGACAATTTAGCAATTCAACAATTCTCCTACCAACCTATTAACATTTGTCAAATAAACTTCTAGAAAAAGTTTATTTATTATCATCTATATATTCAGTCCGGTCAGACTTACAAGCCCAGCTCAATTTTCAGAAATATTCAAGAAATACTGCCTCGATATACCTAGATATCCTTGAAGATTAACTTCACATCTCTTCTAATTTTTTAGTTCTTATAAGTTTCTACATATGCTTGAGAGGAAGGAGGACAGTATCTGTAAAGGGAACATAAAATTCCATTCAGATGTGTATACATACTTGCATTTTTTGACCCAGGTCCCACTCTCTACGACATTCTCAATGGATTTCATGAACTCAAACGAGGTTGACAACTGCTACTATGTATTTCACAGGGTACATTTTTCAAATCTGAGAGCAGTAATTATATCTGTTATTAATTGCTAAGTAAAATAAGGCTTTCTGCCCACAGAAATGAAGGCTCACAAGCTTTATGACTGCATCCCTGAATTAAAAGAATTTGAACTCAACTGCCTTCTGAAAGACACTGCTTGTCAGTATACAACCCACTCTGCAGTTTTAGAAAGAGCAACATCTCCTTACCAAAAAGCCAAGATTCACCTGCAACAACTTGGACTACCGAGCTGATAAAAACTTTCTTTTTTCAATAGTTTTTGCATTGTCTAAATTTTTCTGCAATAATTAAAAGTTGTATACAATTTGTCATCTATTTTACTACCTTAGTTACCAAGACACTAAATACTAAATGGCCAATGTAAATGGCCACCTGCTTACCAAAGCCCTGGCTTTCTGTACTTAAAAATAAAACTAATTTTAAGAGGTCAAAGGAAACATCATTAGCCACCTAAAAAAAGGCAAAGTAATCCTTTTCCTAGTTAGTCTATGTTAAATTTGTAAGAAACATTGCCATCAGCTATCTGAAATACTGAGCGGACTTAAGGCATGTTTCAAAACCAAAAATGGCATAACTTTTAAAGGTAAGTGATAAAATTTATGCTTCCCACGGAACAAAAAAAGTTAAATTTGAAGTTCATATTTAAGATTCTAAAATTACACTCACAAAAGGAAATTTACACTCACAGGCTAAAAACCAAAGTTCAAGAAAAATCATGAAACGTCTATTTAAATTTCAAATCAAGGCCAAACATACTCAAGGTTGTTCACTTTCAGCTTCTTGAATATTTTCTGTCTAAGGTATCCGCTTTCTCCATAAAAACTCGATCAGAAAAATCCCTTTGAAATGTTTTACAAATTAAATTCCAGTGTCCCCGCTATGCGGAATGAATATTTCATTTGATTATTTTAGGAAAAGACTAGTCTCATTCATAACTACGTCTACCTAAAAGGGAAATATGTTTCTTTCCAGAACCTTAAAAAAAAAATGAGCAAGAGTTGATGAAAGAACACTCCTGCCACGTCTTTTCCCCTCCCCCACTCACGTAGTGGCTATTTCATCCCTTTCGAGTGCATTCCAAGGGAAAGTCGGAGCCGCAGCTCTCAGAGAAACCAGAAACAGTTAAGTTGAAATTGGCAAGCCTCCTCTGCCTTTCAGATCAATTCCTAAAAGGAGATAGATCTAGGTTCTTATTCATCCCGTTCTAAAGCAAACAGTCGAAAAATTCCAGGAGTCTTCTCCACTCCATCCGGGACGCATAAGATGTTTAGTTCTAAAAACTGAACTGTATTTAATATATTCGATTATTCAGGAAAATAGTCTCATAGTTATGGTACCACTGCTCCCCCTTAAGACATAGACCTGGGGGCCATTCATGTACTCCAACTCAAGGTTCTCACACAACCATGGAATTCGTTTTACTAATGTGGACTTTAAAAGCAGCAAACTGCTGAGAAAGGCGGACAGGGGAGAAGCTCCCGTGCCTTCAATTTTTTTTTCTTTTCTGTGTAAAAAGAAGGAAGGAAAAGACGGCTTCCCTGAAGACATGGTGATCTGACAGCCGACTTCCTCAACTAGTCGGCAACTCGCTGCCCGGGGCTACGTCTAGCTGCTAAAGCAGCACCACCGTGCGCAACAGTTGAGTTAGCCTCGTACTTCTCTCCCTTGACCCCGTGGCTTTTCGACAGTGGGGAAAATGCCTGGAGGACTTCAGCTCTGAGCTTTAAAATCCACTGTCCGTGGCCACATGCTATCTATCTGCTGCCAGGGAAGCCAAAACCCCAGCCCCGCACGCGCGTTCCATCAGCTTTGCAGGGAGCACCAGGTATGAGAGGAGCTCTGAAAAATCAACAGGGTGATTCCTTCCCGGGAAGGAATATTCACGAAAGTTCTGGTCCCCTGGGCGGGGACGGAGGCTGCCGCAGCCCGAACGGCTGGAGGCGCCCACCAGCGAGGAGGTGGGAAAGGGAGCACACACCAGGACAGAGAGGGGCCTCTGAGCCAAACAGGGGTCGCGCGGCGCAGGCCGAGGGGCCGAGTCCCCAGAAAAAACACTGAGGCTGCGGTGGAATACTGGCGAAGCCTCGCCCCCCAAGCCATCCCACCAAAAGGGACAGGGACCGAACCACCAGGGCGATCCGAGAAGGACCACAGCTGCCTGAGGGCCTTGGCCTCGGTCTCCAAGATCCGAGGAGCGTCTCACCTGAGAAGTAGGACAGGAGCGCCTTCTTCAGTCCCCTGTTGCCTGCACACGGGCGGATTACCTACTGTCTTCCTTCTACGCGCTGGCGGCGCGACTGGGCGGCAGAGGGAGCCAGTAAGCCTTTTTATAACCTCTAGGACGCCACGGCAACGCTGGATAGGAGGCGACTGCAGACCTCTCTACGTGAGCTCTATCACACCAGCGTCCCGCCGACTGCGCAGGCGCCCGCCCGGCCTCGCTCCCGCCCCCACACTAAGCCCACACCCGTCGCCCACACTCCACGCTCTCCGCTAGCCGGCGGAGTCTGAGGCCGAGAGGTGGGGCCAGCAGGCTGGGCTGGGATGTAACACGCCTGCGCAAAATGCTCAGCACGCCGTCGTCCCCGTGGTTACCGTGGATCTGCCCAGCGCCTTTTCACCATGTTATTTAGCGCCTGAATTGCAGGATCAGCCTCAGGACTAAAAGATGAAGCCACCAGCAAGGAAATATCCTAAATATGAGAGGGGGAGCATGGTAGCGTAGAAAATAAAGCAGAAAGGAAGCTTCCAGTGGAAAATAATAAGTACATCCCTAGTATAATACCAAGAACGGTTCTGAGGCTTTTGCTTTTTAAGCTCCCTCTGTCACCTCTGCTGTCGTTCAAGTCTCGCTCCATCGCCCACCTTTATACTTTTTCGGTGGATAATGGACTCTGCGCTTCATTCTCTGGGTTCTGTTCCTGGCCCAGTCCCATATAACGTTGGGCGTTAACCTCTCTGTTTCTTAATTTCTTCATGTGTAGAATAGTAATAAGGGTAGATAGATACCTCGTAGTATTATTGTGAGAATTAAGTAATAATGTACCTAATGTTCTTAACACAAGCATAACATACAGAAAGAACTTGGTAAATATTAGATTGTGTTGTTGTAGCATAAAAGACACCCAATGTTGTTTTTGGTCTTAGTCTAACATTTTCCTTGGTCATTGCATTCCTAAAAGAAGAAAGCCTTACTATCAGGAAGCATACATTGAAGGAGATAATCTTTTCCTCTTCAGGGAAAGGGAAGAATGCCTTCTCTAAGACTTAAACTGTCCGTCAAAAATTGTTTGTGAAGTTTTCCATGGATGCTAAAAAGCATAGTGATTAATACTTAACATTTGACTCTTATCTAGGAGGTGGGGTTCATTATACAGATACAGAAATAGAGAAAGGTTACTTTGGGAACCCTAAGCAACGCCCGCTCCGCCCCCCGCCCCCTGCTTATCTGGGATTTCACTTTCTGCAGTTTCAGTGTTTTCAGGTTAATCATGGGTTGAAATATTATATGAAAAAATCTAGAAATAATTTAGTAAACAATTCATAAGTTTTCAATGGTACACCTCTGAGTACTGCGATGAAATCTTGAGCCAGCCTGCTTCATTTTGACCAGGTCATGAATCATCCTTTTGTCCAGCTTATCCGTGAGGGTTACCCTCCCCACCTATCAGTCACTTAGTAGCCAGCCCTGTAGGTTATCAGATCCACTGTCCCGGTATCACAGTGCTTGTGTTCAAGACTTTTTTTTTACTTAATGGCCCCAAAGCGCAAAATTGATGAGGCTGACAATCCGGATATGTTAAGAGAAGCTGTAAATGAAAAGGTTAAAATTCTTGACTTAATAAGGAAACAAAAAATCATATTTTGAGGTTGCTAAGAATGAATCTTCCATCTGTTAAATTGTGAAAAAAGAAATCCATGCTAGTTTTGCTATTGCACCTAAAACTGCAAAAATTATGGCCACAGTGTGTGACAAGCACTTAGTTAAGATGAAAAAGGCATTAAATTTGTGGATGGAATGCATGAACAGAAAGCTTTGTGTTCCAATTGACAGCAAAGTGTTGCACCAGAAAGTACGGATCCTCAGCAAGGGGTCCCCTGAAATGAGTGACCATTTTAACATAACTTTGATTACAGTACATTGTTATACTTATTCTATTTTATGTTGTTATTAATATTTTACTGAGCCTAACTCATAAATTGAACTTTGTCATAAGTATATATGCATTGAAAAAAACATAGTATTGATTATACATAGGGTTTGGCACTATCTGCACTTCCAGGTATCCACTAGAGATTTTGGAACATATCCTCCGTGGATAGGGGAGACTACTGTATAGTGATGTTTCAATCAACTGTTCTCAAAGCATGGTCAGGGGGGCTAGGGTCAAAATTATTTCATAGTAAGACTTTATTTGCCTTTTTCACTGTAATGAAAGTACAGTGGAGTTTTCCACAGTGAACATGTTCTGTACAACAGATTGAATACAGAAGCAGATTTGAGAATTAGGCCAGATATTAAAGAGATTTGCAGAAAGGCGATATAATGCCACTCTTCTGACTAAACTCTGTTTGCTTTGGAAAATATAGTTACTTTTCATTTGAAAATGTTACTTATGTGAACATACATAAGATTTATTAGTGTTTTTAAATGAATTAAAAATATTTTACAGGTGCATTTTGATTCCTAACACAGTAAATGTTGACAGATAAGATTCACACAAAAGCTTTTGGGAGTCCTCCATACTTTTTAGGAGTGTGAAATGGTCATGAGACCAGAGAGTTTGAGAACTGCTCGTGTAAACAAATAGCAGTGAGCCATCCCTTGACACAAGAGGCTAAGATCTGCTAGAAAATCTTTGCCTCAAATGGAGTTGTAAACTTATCCACCAGCCCTATGTAGAGCTGACTGAAAATTGTCAATACCCTATAAATAAAATAGCTCCAAATCTTGAGGCAGATTTACAGTAAAGCTAAGAAAATTTCAGGCACATTCATTTGCACTAGCCCTTTCCAAGGCCCTGGAAGAGGCCCTAGCAATATGTTCACATGGTATATGCTTTTGTAAAATTTGTAAAAGTAAACATTTTTAACTGCAATTTTTTAAGTATATTTTATTGATTATGCTATTACAGTGTCCCATTTTTTTCTCCCTTTTATTCCCCCCACCCACCCTGCATCCCCCCTCCCACCAGCATTCTCCCACCTTAGTTCATGCCCATGGGTGGTACATATAAGTTCTTTGGCTTCTTCATTTCTTATACTATTCTGAACCTCCCCCTGTCTATTTTATACCTACTATTTATGCCTCTTATTCATTGTACCTTCCCCCATTCTCCCCTCTCCTTCCCCACAGATAACCCGCCATGTGATCTCCATTTCTGTGATTCTGTTCCTGTTCTATTGCTTGCTTTGTCTGCTTTTATTTTTGTTGTTTTTTTAAGTTTGGTTGTTGATAGCTGTGAGTTTGTTTTCATTTTACTGTTCGTATTTTTGATCTTCTTTTTTTTTCTTAGATAAGTCCCTTTATCATTTCAAATAATAATGGCTTGGCGATGATGAACTCCTTTAACTTGGCCTTATCTGGGAAGCACTTTATCTGCCCTTCCATTCTAAATGAAAGCTTTGCTGGATAATCTTGGATGTAGGTCCTTGCCTTTCGTGACTTCAAATGCTTCTTTCCAGTCCCTTCTTGCCTGCAATATTTCTTTTGAGAAATCAGCTGATAGTCTTATGGGAACTCCTTTGTAGGTAACTTTCTCCTTACCTCTTGCTACTTTTAAGGTTCTCTCCTTATCTTTCATTTTGGGTAATGTAATTTTTTTTAAGAATAAACTTTTTTTTAAAGATTTTATTTATTTTTAGAGAGGGGGAAGAGAGAAAGAGAAAGAGAGGGAGAAACATCAATGTGTGGTTGCTTCTCACATGACCCCCACTGGGGACCTGGCCTGAAACCCAGGAAAGTGCCCTGACTGGGAATCAAACCAGCAACCCTTTGGTTCACAGCCCATGCTCAATCACCTGAGCTACACCAGCCAGGGCTTGGGTAATATAATTTTGATGTGCCTTGGTGTGTGCTTCCCTGGGTCCAACTTCTTTGTGACTCTCCAAGCTTCCTGGACTTCCTGGAAGTGTATTTCCTTTGCCAGATTGGAGAAGTTCTCCTTCATTATTTTTTCAAATAAGTTTGCAATTTCTTGCTCTTCCTCTTCTCCTTCTGGCACCCCTATGATGCAGATGTTGGAACATTTAAAGGTGTCCCAGAGGTTCCTGAGCCTCTCTTCATCTTTTTTGAATTCTTGTTTCTTCATTCTGTTCTGGTTGAATGTTTATTTCTTCCTTCTGATCCAAACCATTCATTTGAGTCCTGGTTTCCTTCCTGTCACTGTTGGTTCCCTGTACATTTTCCTTTATTTCACTTTTCATAGCCTTCACTTTTTCCATATTTGCAATCAAACTCAACCATTTCTGTGAGCATCCTGATTACCAGTGTTTTGAACTGTGCAATTTGATAGATTGGCTATCTCTTTATTGCTTAGTTGTATTTTTTCTGGAGCTTTGATCTCTTCATTTATTTGGGCCCCCCCTTTTTTTTGTCTTGGTGTACCTGTTATGTAGTAAGGGGCAGAGCCTTAGATATTTGCCAGGGTGGGGCAACCCATGTGGCTGTGTTGTGGTGCTATATGTGAAGGAGGGGTCCGAGAGGGAACAATGACACTTGTTCAGCTCTCTGCTGACTTTTGGTCACTTCCTCTGCTACCCACAATCAAATTGGGCCCTTCTAGTGCTAGTTCCCGGGTGGGTGGTTTTGTGTATGTTTTAGGACCCTGTGGGTCTCTCCAATGAACTCTCCTGTGAGGCTGGGAGTTTCTCCTGCTGTCTCAACCCTCACAGGTTTTTTCAGTCAGAGGTTTTGAGGCTTTATTTCCCTGCTCTGGAACCCTGGGTTGTGCTATCTGTCACACTCCCCAGTTGTTTCTCCCAGTTTATCTGCACCCAAATGTGGGACCATCAGCTCCACCAGCCATTGCCTTGCCTTCCTGGTCCTCCAGTTACTGCCTTGCCACAAGTCCTCTCTACCCCGGCTGCCTGTCTCCACCCCTCCTACAAGTCTGGATGAATGTTTCTTCCTTAACTCCTTGGTTGTTAGACTTCCATACAGTTCGATTTTCTGGCAGTTCTGGATACTTTTTATTTTTAAATTTGTTGTTGTCCTTTTGGTTGTGCAAGGAGGCAAATTGTACCTACCTATGCCACCATCTTGGCTGGACTTCAACTGCAATCTTTAGACTGTTAATTCTTTCCTCACTGATTTGTCCTCTGTCACACTTGTCTAGTGGTATTGGAATGACTAGCAAGCATTTAAAAAATGTGCTGAAGGGAAGTTGAGTTATAATACATTTGGTATGAGTTTAATGGGATATATTTTTGTAATTCGTAGTCACTCCCATGCATAGTTAAGACATTGCCAGCGGCCCCAATGTAGGAGGGGCATCCAAGAATACTCCTACCACTCATTTTGTCTACCCATCCATAACTATAAAATGAAGTTTAAGGGGCAGACATTTTATAGCTATCTGAATGTGTCCTATGTTCTAGCATCAAATATATATGAATAATGGAGGAGAAGAAAAGTTGAAATGGTAACGAGCCTAAAGCTAATCTATGGGAAATTCTTCCAATTATTGAATATGTAAAATTTTAATGAAAGATTTAGAACTTACCAATGCTTAGTCAATAAAAGAAAAATTTTTGTCGGATTTTGGATTATAAGTTCATCTTATGTGAGATATAAGAATATAACATTCTGGCCATGGCTGGTGTGTCTCAAGGGATTGAGCACTGGTCTGTGAACCAAAAGGTTGCTGGTTCAATTCCCACTCAGGGCACATGCCTGGGTTGCAGGCCAGGTCCCTGGTTGGGGGTGTAGGAGAGGCAGTCAACTGATGTTTCTCTCTCACATGATGTTTCTTCCCCTCTTTCTCCTTCCCTTCCCCTCTCTCTGAAAATAAATAAATAAAATGTTTTTAAAAAGAATTTAATGAGGATAGCCACAATAAACTAGTTAGCGTGTCATCTTAAAGAAAACTGATGTGCCATGAACCCTATTAAGTATATATATTAAATAGCCTTATTCGAGATTTTCCCAAATATGACAATCCTAAAAATTTACATGACATCATGAATAATGAGTTGTGAAGCTGAAACTTCTAACCTATCCCTGTTAATAACATTTGGTTGCCTATAAAGGACATTTCATACCAAATCTAAATATGACTACTTAACCTGGTCATCCCTGCTTGGTTACAGTGAAGATGGGAAATAACTTGGAGAGTAGATAAAGGATGATATGACTCCCCTTTGAATAGTCAAACATTAGAGCAGAGCTGCTCTAGCTTTAGTACCATAAGCCTCCAATGAATCTCTTCTTCTTGCATCTGAAAAAGTTGAACATGTTCATCAATTAGTGAATGTTTCTTGAATAAAGTATTATTAATAGCTATGGTAACAACTAAGGAGAAGAAGTGATTTTAAACTCTGTCAACCTAGTCCTCACACTAAGCACCAAAAAACAACAGCTTTCTACAAAAGAAATTTGAAGTCTGTGATTTAATGAAGATAACTATACAAACAACAAGGCCCAGCACAACTCATCTAACTAGATTAATCCAACCCCCCACATGACAATTTAGCATAAAAAGAAGTGTGTTCATTGTTAGGTGTGGACACTACTTACCAGAAAGTAGTACTGTCCTACAACAATGTAGAGCATTCCTTAGAAAACCATGAGACACGAAACAAAAAAATCTATTGTCGAGAGATAAAGTAGTCAACAGGAATGGATGCAGAGATGAGCCAGATGTTGGAACTATCAGATAAGGACTTCAAACTAACTAGAGTACAACATGCATGAACAAATGGAGAATTTCAATAGAGAGATGAAAATGATAAGAATCAAGTGAAAATGCTAGGGGGGAAACAATCCTATGATGTTCAGAGATGAATAACCCTTGATGGACTCATTGGTATACTCAGCACAGCTGAGAAAAGAAGATAAAGTCATCCAAACCAATATGCAACGAGAAAAAGAGTGAAAAACAGATAGAACAGAACATCCAAAAACTGTGGGGTGATATCAAACAATCATACATATGTGTAGTTGGAATCCCAGAAGAGGGAGAAAATGGGACTTTAAAAATATTTGCAAGTGAGAGGCTTTGGCAGCCATGGTTCCCAACATGCCCCTGACTGAACTGCTCCCAGAGAGTCATAAAGGCTTCCGGGCCATGCTGCTGAGCCTTCCGGGGCATGCAAGAGTACCCAGTCACCTAAATTGGCCAAAAAATTCTGTGTCTGCCATCTGGCTACTAGGGACATGCTAAGGGACATGGTGGCTTCTAACGCAGAGCTGGAAATAAAGTTGAAGGCTACTATGGATGCCGGGAGACTAGTGAGTGATGGCATGGTAGAGGAGCTCATTGAGAAGAATCTTGAAACCCCTCCATGCAAAAATGGTTTTCTTCTACATGGCTTCCCTTGGACTGTAAGGAGGCAGAAATATTTGATAACCTCATAGAGAAGAGGAAAGAGACACTTGAGTCTATGATTGAATTCTGCATCCCAGAGTTTCCGCTAGTCTGGGAATCACAGGAAGGCTGATCTCTTTAGTGCCTCTTCCTGCCATGAGGATTTCGGTACCTGCAAAGGAGCCCATGAAAGATGACATCATGGGGGAACTCTTGGTTCTCCAAACAGATGATAATGAGAAGGCACTGAAAATCCACCTGGAAGGCCACTACACTCAGACTACCCCACTGGTGGAGTTCCACTGACACATCCCAGAGCCCTAATGTCCTCTTTCCCAGCATCCTAGCAGCTTCCCCAAAGCCAAATCCTAGTAACGGAAGGCTAGGTGAAACTGCACCACTGCAGCACTATCCCTGCTCTTATGTGCAGGGCAGAGGAGAAGGGTGCTCAGGGTAATGATGTAGAGTGAAGAGTGGTGAGTAGCTCAAAAAAATATTGGAAAAGCAGCAGTGTTGTAGTAATGCTATTTCCTTTACATATAGCAGAAGTCTTTAAAAAATTGACTAATTTTTTTAAAAACTGGAGGGGAACTTCCGGCCAAGATGGAGGCATAGGTGGACAAACTGTGCCTCCTTGCACAACCAAAATTAAGGACAACAAAGATTTAGAAACAAGAAAACAACCAGAACTGATAGAAAATTGAACTGTATAGAAGTCCAACAACCATTCATCCAGACCAGTAAGAGGGGTGGAGTCACGGCAGGAAAAAGTGGAGGTTGGCGACCCGAGCTCGCAGGCAGCAGTGGCTGGCAGATCCCAGGTGCACAGGTGGGGGCTAGTGGACCCCGGACACGGGGTGGCAACTGTGCAGACCCAGTAAGGTTGCACAAGGTGGCTGGCTGACCAGGTGGTCCCACATTAGCGCACAGATAATCCAGGCAAAGGGGAAGCGAAGGAAGGGACTGGAATCTAAGAGAGCGGAGCAAGTGCCATTGTTCCCTCTCTGACCCTGACCCCACATATAGCGTCACTACATAGAGACTGGGCTGCCCTGCCCTGGGGAACACATAAGGCTCCATACCTCATAACATAACAGCCGTGACCAGACCAAAAAAATCCCCCAAAATGGCTCAAATAGGAGAACAGATCAAAGCCCCAGAGCCAATTCATCTAAGCGACCAAGAGATAGCCAATCTATCAGATGCACAGTTCAAAACCCTGATGATCAGGATGCTCACAGAAGTGGTTGATTTTGCTCCCAAATTAGATGAACAAATGAAGACAACAATAAGTGAAATGAAGGAAAACACAAAGGGAACCAATAGAGATGAGAGGAAAACTGGGACTCAAATCAATGGAGTGGACCAGAAGGAAGAAAGAAACAACCAAACAGAAAAGAAGGAAGAAACAAGAATTCAAAAAATGAGGAGAGGCTTGGGAACCTCCAGGACATCTTTAAATGTCCCAACATCTGAATTATAGGGGTACCAGAAGGGGAAGAAGAAGAGCAACAAGTGGAAAACTCATTTGAACAAATAATAAAGGAGAACTTCCCCAATCTGGCAAAGGAAATAGACTACCAGGAAGTCCAGGAAGCTCAGAGAGTCCCAAAGAAGTTGGACCCAAGGAGGAACACACCAAGGCACATCAGAATTCCATTAGCCAAGATTAAAATGAAGGAGAGAATTCTAGAAGCAGCAAGGATAAGGGCACAGTCACCTACAAAGGAGTTCCCATAGACTGTCAGCTGATTTCTCAAGAGACCTTCCAGGCAAGAAGGGGCTGGAAAGAAGTATTCCAAGTCATGAAAGTCAAGGACCTACATCCAAGATTGCTCTATCCAGCAAAGCTGTCATTTAGAATGGAAGGAAAGATAAAGTGCTTCTCAGATAAGGTCAAGTTCAAGGAGTTCATCATCACCAAGCCCTTATTATATGAAATGTTAAAGGGACTTATCTAAGAAAAGGAAGATAAAAAATAGGACAGCAAAAAGACAGCAAACTCACAGATATTACCAACCACACCTAAAACAAAAGCAAACTAAGCGAACAATTAGAACAGGAACAACCACAGAAATGGAGATCACATGGAGGGTTAGCAACAGGGGAGTGGGAGGAGGAGAGAGGGGGAAAAGGTACAGAGAATAAGTAGCATAGACAGTGGGTAGGAAATAGACAGGAGGAGGGTAAGAATAGTGTGGGAAATGTAGAAGCTAAAGAACTTATGACACATGGACATGAACTAAAGGGGGGAATGTGGGTGGGAGGGGGTGTGTAGGGTGGAGGAGAATGATGGGGGAGAAATGGGACCACTGTAATAGCATAATCAATAAAATATATTTAAAAATAAATAAATAAAAACTGGTGGGGATAAGTAGAAACAAGAAAGTACAGTGCAAGTTTTGAGAAATCAGTTTTCATTTTCTCTGGACTTGTGACAATATTTTCTTTTCTTTTTTTAAGTATATTTTATTGATTATGCTGTTACAGTTGTTGCAATTTTTTCTCCTTTTCCCCCTCCCACCTGGTACCCCCCCCTTCCCTCCAGCAATCCCCTTCCTTAGTTCATGTCCATGGGTCATGCACATAAGTTTTTTGGCTTCTCCATTTCCTATACTCTTCTTAACATCTCCCTGTCTATTTTGTACCTACCAATTATACCTCTTTTTTAAAAGATTATATTTATTTATTTCTAGAGAGAGGGGAAGTGAGGGAGAGAAATATCAACGTGTGGTTGCCTCTCGTGCACCCCCTAACTAGGGATCTGGCCTGCAATCCAGGCATGTATCCTGACTGGGAATCAAACCGGTGAGGTGATCCTTTGGTTCATAGGCCACATCAAACAGGGCAAATTATGTTTCTTAATCCCTGTACCTTTTCCCCATTCTCCCCTTTCCCCTTCTCCACTGATAGCTCTCCATGTGTTCTCCATTTCTATGATTCTGCCCCTATTCTAGTCGTTTGCTTAGGCTGTTTTGTCGTTTTTGTTTTTTTAGATTCAGTTGATAGTCGTGAGTTTGTTGTCATTTTACTGTTTATATTTTTGGTCTTCTTTTTCTTAGATAAGTCCCTTTAATATTTCATGTAATAAGGTCTTGGTGATAATGAACTCCTTTAGCTTTACTTTGTCAGGGAAGCACTTTATCTGCCCCTCCATTCTAAATGACAGCTTTGCTGGACAGAGTAATCTAGGCTGTAGGTCCTTGCTTTTTGTCACTTTGAATACTCTTGGCAGTCCTTTCTAGCCTGCAAAGTTTCCTTTGGGAAATCAGCTGATAGTCTTATGGGAACTCGTTTGTAGGTAACTCTTCTTTTCTCTTGTTGCTTTTAAGATTCTTTTTTTTAACCTTTGGTATTTTAATTGTGATGTGTCTTGGTGTGGTCCTCTTTGGGTCCAACTTCTTTGGAACTCTGTGTGCTTCCTGGACTTGTATATCTATTTCCTTTGCCAAATTAGGGACACTTTCTTTCATTATTTTTTCAAATAAGTTTTCAATTTCTTGCTGTTCCTCTTTTCTTTCTGACACCCCTATGATTTGGATGTTGGCACATTTGGAGTTGTCCCAGAGTCTTTTTATTCTCTCCTCACTTTTTTGAATTCTTGTTTCTTCATTCTGTACTGGTTGACTATTTATTTTTTCCTTATGTTCCAAATCGTTGCTTTGAACCCTGGCTTCCTTTCTTTCTCTGTTGGTTCCTTATGGATTTTTTTTTTTAATTTCACTTAGTGTAGACTTCATTTCTTCCCCTATGCATTTGCCATACTCATTGAGGTCTCTAAGCATCCTTACTGCCAATTTTTTGAACTCTGCATTCGACAGGTTTGCCATCTCTGTGTCATTTAGTTCTTTTTCTGGAGATTTGATCTGTTCTGTATTTGGGCCATATTTCTTTGTCTCCTCAATTTGGCAACCTCCTTGTGTTTGTTTCTGTGTATTAGGTATAGCTGCTTTGACTCTGTCTTGGTGCAACTGTTACATTGTAAGGGGCAGAGCCTTAGTATTCTCCTGGTTGGGGCAACTTGCTTCACTGCTTTGTGGTGCTGTATGTGGGGGAGGGGTCAGAGAGGGAATAATGCCAGTTGCTTGGCTCTTGCCCCATTTCCAGTCACTTCCTGCACTTCCCATACACAACTGGCACCCCTCTAGCTGCTGCCTTGGTGCTGAATCCCAGAGTGGGTGTGTTTGCATACCTTCTAGGGTGGTGTGAGCCCTTTAACTGGACTTTCCTGAGAGACTGAGTGTTTCTCTTGCTGCCCCAACCCCCACTGGTTTTTATAGCCAGAAATTATGATGCTTTATTTTCCTGGCACTGGAACCCTAGGCTGCACAGCCTGGCCTGAGGCTGGGATGGCTTGTTCCCCAGGTGGCCCTCCTGGTTTTTATCCACCACAGGTGAATATGCGACTGCCCATTCTGCCAGCTGCCACCACCGCTGCCTCACTGCTGCTGCCACACTACACCCTCTCTGCCCCTCCTACCCATCCGGATGAATATTTCTTCTTTAATTTCTTCAATCTTCCATCCAGTTTGATTTTCTGGCAGTTCTGGTTGTATTTTTTTTTTTTTTTTTAGATTAGCTGTGATCCCCTCTTATGGCTGTGCATGAGTGAAGCATGTCTCTCTACACCTCCATCTTGGCCAGAAGTCTTGTGACAATATTTTCTAAAGCCGGCACCCTGAGTCCTCAGCTTTTATCTCAGAATCTCATGGGCTGCTTGCCCAGGAATGCAGGAAATCAAACCATTGTCCTGTCTGTCCTATAGCTTGAGACAGGGAGGGCTTAACTACCCTGGTTCCTCACACCATGAGATCAAAAAATCATCTCCACATTTGAAAGAGATATGGGATGTGCTGTTGTGGGGGTGGCAAATCAAGTTTACAGGAGTCATAGGGAGAGTAGGGCAGGCTGGTCTCACTCCCTTCCTGACTTACCACTGATTTGACATTCTACCTGCTGTCATAGGTAAGCTCTCAGCAATCACCCAGCATGTACCACAATCCCATGCCTTTCTTTTATCCATGATGTGTGAATGGCTCCTTTAAATGAATGAGAAAGTGTCCTAATTAATATCATCCAAAGACTGTCCTTCCTAACTTCAAGTCCCAGGACTGGAATCATTTAAGTTTCTGTGATGTATTTTCAATGAGGTGCCTTTCTTAACTGACCAAATGCTGCCTCCTTTGGTCTCTAAATCAATAAAGTTTGTCACATACATTATATATATATATATATATTTTTTTTTGCAGAAATAATGACATAGACAACATTCCAAAACATAAAAATATATCAAACTGCAGATCCAGGAAACTTACTTTACTCCCAATCAAGGGTGACCCCATGCCTTGATAAGCTTGAGTCGTATCACTAATGTGACAATCTGTCTTGCCTCAGTGATTGGTTTAGGAATGGGCACATAACCCAGTTCCCAAATGATTCATGACACTCCTTTAGCCTCAGGAATTGTTTCTCCAGAAAGAGAAGATTGTAGCCTAAATTGATCCACATAAAGTGAGACCAATACTTTTGTTTCATGCCTGAGGGTAGACATACTCTCTGGATAAGAACAAGAAAATAAATAGCCCCAAGATCTTCTGGCAGCCATTTTTCTGTCATGATAGAAGCCGACTTGAGCACAAAACCAACCCATAAAATAGGTCAGAATGGAGAGAAACTCAGAAAAACCTTAATTCAGTGGTATCTGAGGTCTTACACATAGTTGGATGTTTTAGGCATGCAATCTAATACATTTCCTTATTGTTTAAGCAAATTAAACTTTTCTTAAGTCTCAGTTGCAAGTAACCAAACACTTCTTAACTGATGGAGTACCCATCAGTTACTCCAGCATTAGTATTATGAATCATTTTAGAGGAAGCTCCGGTTCAGCCTTCAACTTTTTTTTTGTTTTGAAAAATTTCTAATTCCAACAGAAGATGTACCATATTTTGCTGTGTATAATGTGCACCCACGTTTTTGGCTTAAACTTTCAGGAAAAAAGTTTTAATTTTTTAATTCAGTTTTTATTTATATTTAAATACTTTTTTTGTATTATAAAGGAATTTTAGCATTTATTTTTCAACATACTATAGTACACAAAATTTTATATAACAAATAATTATAAAACACTAGAACAGATACAACATGATGTTTCAGGTACTACCCATGTATAACGTGCATCCTTATTTTTCTTTTGAAAATTTGGACAAAAATTGTGCATAATACATGACAAAGTACGGTACTTGTTTTCCAAAAGCAAAACAATGGTGTCAGAAGAATACCACCTTTTACCAAGCGCCTGCTGTAATAAGGAAGCCTATTTTAGTTATTTATGTTTTTCATCCATTCAAATGTTTATTGAGAAAAAAAAAACCAGCACTGACCATTGTGGCTCAGTCCCACAAAGCAAAAGGATGCCAGTTCGATTCTCCTTGTCAGGCATCATGCCTGTGTTGCAGGTTCAGTCTCCAGTGTGGGCACATACAGAGACAGCCGTTCCTGATTGATGTTTCTCTCATGCATCAATGTTTCTTTCCCTCTTTCTTCCTCCATTCTCCCTCTCTAAAAAATTTTTTTAAACCCCAAATATTTATTGAGCACCTACAATATACCAGGCATTCTATCAGGCATTGCAAATATATTGATGAATGAAGCATAGTTATTTACCTTTTGTTGTGAACAATTTATGAATAGCATGACAGCTATATCAGGTTCCATTTTCTCCTGTTCCATTTTCTGCTATCTTTCCTTAGCAATGAATGTATCACTCTTTGAATATAAATAGCTTGTGTCCTAGCTATTAAATATTTTCAAGTGCTGTAGCTTTCAGGGGGATATCCAACAGCTATTCTGTCAAGCATAGGAAATGTTTACAAAATTTTAAAATATTTTACTAAAAACAGTAAGTTACATTTCAGGAGAATGTTTCTGTTTATAAACAAACAGCATTTGACTTGGCCAACTGAAAGATCTGTAGAGCTTGGGTAGTCCATGCATTCTCCCACCCAAACTTGAACTTGTCAAGAGCTCAAAGAAACCAGGCAAGAATGCCAGAAACCTCAACTTTATTTGGTGGAGTAAGACTCAAGAGTTTAGGACCTAGAATTTATTCAGTCTCAGAGTTATAGTATTTTCTCGGAAGAAAATTTCCAGTCCAGAAGGGGCACTGCCGGCATCAGGGAACCCAGGTGCTTCCAGTCCACCGTTAACAGTGAAGCAGGACCCTAGGTGAATTGCTTTAATTGTTATGCTGAAATTTTCTTCATCTACCAAATAGCCAAAAAAGTCGATTTTGAGAATCAATTGAGATAGTTGTTTTGAAAGTTCTTGGAAAAGTCTGAAGTCCTTACTGTATTTATATAATTAATCATCATTGGCTGCTGTGTAACATAGAGTTGTATGAGGTTTTGTTCTGTTGGTTTTTGATCACAGAACCAAAGTTGATGAATTTCACACCTGTTTCAATGACTTTGAAAAGAATTATGAAATGCAAGGATTAGTCTTAATGTGAATGGATGCAAGGGATAAAGAGAAGGAGGCTTACTTACAGCATCTATAATTAGTCCATGGTTAATGTTAGCTCTTAAATTAATCCTAAAGCTAGAGAACACTGCTTTGTATCATTTACCAATTTAAGGAATGCTTTTAATAGAGTTATTGTACTAGATTGGTTGCACTAATAGTCCCAATTCTTTCCTACTTCCTGTATCCATTCCTGTGTAGTGAAAAATAATAATTTACCTTGCCCAAAATGAAGTTTGGCTTTTACTCTCAGTTTCCGGGAGGTAATTCATGCCTGGTGGGAGCCTTGAGTCAGACACACTGGGTAGTCTAACAGTGTGATTTAGGGTGGGAGTTGACCACACCCAATAGTCACAGAGTAGGGGGTAGCCACACCAGAAGGACCAACAGTGTGATTTAGGGTGGGGACTTTGGGTGACAGAACCTTAGCACAAACTCTGGACACCAATACGTGGGTGAGTTTCCCTGGTTGGTAACATCCTACATGCATTGTCATACATGGATGCGGGGAAAGTAGTGCATCCTGACTGTGGGGAGAGAACAATGGAGTCTGCACGTTTAATACTTCCCTAGACTCCCTTTGTCTGATTTTAATCTGTACCCTTTCCCTGTAATAAGCCATCATTATGAGTACAATAGTTTCCAGTGAGTTCCACAAGTCCTTCTATTAAGAGTGGTTTCGGGAGCCCTTTGAACTTGCAGTTGGTATCAGAAGTGAAGGTGCTCTCCTGTGGGGACTGTTCCCTCTAACTTTGTGGTTGGCCTAAACCCTTCACTACACCGTTTGCCATGTAACCTTGTAATACCTTCCTATTTTAACTCTGGGTCTGACTGTAAAATATGCTTTGTGATGCAAGCAGGACTCCCATTTTTGCACATGAGCTTCTGCCCTCTACCATCATCATCAAAAGAATGTGTTCAGGGCTAGCTGGCTAGCAAATGAGAGACCCGTGGTGCAGCGCCAACCCACCCCAACCATTCTAGCCAGGACCATTGTAGATTATCCAACAGTATAAATGAGCGTGATTGAGATCAGCAGCACCACCTACCCAATCACCCCAGGGAGGTGAGTAATAAAACTTTGTAGGCCTCCGTGATTTTGTGGTTGTTTATAAAGCACTATCGTGACCATAGATTACAGATAACAGCTACCTCCTCAGCTTCCACTGTAATGCAGGGATAAAGAGAATATGGATCGTGCAAATGATGAGGAAAATCTTCAAATTCTTTTCATCCAATGTTGAAAACTTAATGACCATGTATGTTATAATCCTTACATTATAAAATATTAGAGATTTAGAAATATCTCCAGCTGAGGCCTAGAGAAGTGAAATAATCACTAGATTGGATAACAGAACAATTTACACTTGCTTTGGCAATGTAACCACACAGAGTGCGCACTTTGTCTAATTCTCGGAACTCCTCAGATGCTGGGGCAAAGATGGGACTGTACAGACGAGAGAGAAGTGAAAAGTTAGCTACAGTCACAACACGTGATTGAACTGATAATGAGACTGACAATTTCATATCTTTCTTTATCTTTTGCAGATTTTCTGACTGAATCACTAGTGACTACAATGAAATGCCCCATAAGTAATCATTTTTTTAAAAAGGGGGGAGGGGAAAAGTAAAGAGTTCAATTAATAGGAAACAAAACCATATTCAGTCTAGTGACTATATTTCACTAACAAAATCATGTATTTAAATTAATTTTGACCTTGGTATACCCTAATTGTTCTGTTTCATGTCTTCCAGGTGTATATAGACTTCAGTTTTGGTTCTACTCACTGCTGTGTTAAGCATGACTCCACATTTGAGAAGATGGAGGAGGAGAAGAAAACCAGTGGCATTTCGCTCTTGAAGAGAAGCATAAGGACCTCCCAGTGTTTACAGTGCCAGCGGCTATGCAAGCAGGCAGGGCTCTTTGCTTGTGGCTAATTATTTAAGGGACCCTCATGTAAACCCCTCCCCACCTCTGTCCACTAAGATCCATTTCTTGTTCCACATAAAGTGAGATAATATCCAACTATAAGTCTGCTTGTAGAGTGAACTTGTAATTTCTCTCCAAGTTTACTAAAGTATGCCCTACATCCTGATGTCCACTCCTGCAATTTGTCAAAGACAGAGTAAAGGGTAAAGGGACAGTTGTCTCACCTGCTCTCCTGCTCATGCGCCCATGCACCCACACACCCACACCATACACACACGTGTATGCATAATTAATTTTAGATGGTAGAAACAATGTTACTCACCATTGTATCTGCCATTCTAGTATGATGCTTGCTACGTGATAGGCTTGCAGCAAGTATCTGTCCAATGAATTAATAAACACATATCTTTAAGTACATTGTTGCTTTCACAACCTAGACTGTGATTCAATGACTTGAGGCTCAGTTTGTGCCCTTAACAAAGGGTATGCTCTTACCGTATTACATGGTTAATACATGTCATTGCTTTGAACTTAAGTGTGTCTGAGAAAAGACGATTTTTACCTCATGACCTAAAAAAACTATGAGGATTATAGTTATCTATATATTTGTTGCATTTATTAACCATGCATTATAATTATTTAACACAGCTAGTGATTTGGTTAAATATTTTAACAGCTTTATTGAGCTATAATTCACTTAACATACCACTTACCTGTTTAAAATATGCAATTCAGTATTTTAGTAGGTTCATAGAACTGTGCAATCATCACACAATCAAGTTTACAAAATTTCCATCACTTAAAAAAAGAAAAAAAGAAAAAAAAAACTCCATTCCCATTAGCAGTCACTCCCCAGGCAACCAGTAACCTGTAATCTACATTCTGTGTCTACAGATTTGCCAATTCCGAACATTTTATTGAGATATACAAGTGTCATATGTGATCTTTTGTGAATGGACTCCGTCACTTAGCATACTGTTTTCATGCTTCATCCATGCTGTAGCATGTACCAGTGCTTCATTCCTTTATATTGCTGAATAAAGTCCCATCATATGCCTAGACCACATTTTATTCATCCATTCATCAGGTGATGGACATTGGAATTTTTTCTACTTTTTGGCTATTTTAAATGATGTTGTTATGAAACTTTGTGAATATGTTTTTATGTGGACATATGTTTTCAATTGTCTTGGATATATATGCAGGAGTAGAATTGCTGGGTCATTTGGTAACTCTGTGTTTAACTTTTTGAGGAACTGCCAGACTGTTTTCCAAAGCAGCTACCCCATTTACAATCCCACAAGTAGTGTCTGAGGATTCTATTTTCTCCACATCCTCAGCACTCCTTGTCATTATCTGTCTTTTTGATGTGGCCACCCTAGCGGGTATGAAGAGGTATCTCATTTTGATTTGGACTTGCATTTCTCTGATGGCCAATGAGCCATCTTTTAGTACTTATTGGTCATTTTTCTATCTTCTTTGGAGAAATGTTTATGCAGATCCTTTGCTCATTTTAAAATTCAAGTATTTATCTTTTATTACTGAGTTGTAAGTGTTCATTATATATTCTCAGTACAGTTCCTCATCAAATGTATGCTTGGCAATCATTTTTCCTATTCTGTGGGTTGTCTTTTCAAGCACTTGATGATATTGTGTGTAGTACAAAAGTTTTTTAATTTTGATGAAGTCTGATTTTTTTCTTTTGTTACTTGTGCAAAGAAATTAGCAGGATTTTGACTGGGATGCATTGAATGTGTAGATCAGTTTGGGGAATATTGCCCTGTTAACAAAATTAAATCTTTTGATCTATGAACATGAGATTATTTCCATCATTCTAACATTTTCCAATATGTACATCAACTTTCCTGCCCCATATACTGAGTCAGAGATACTACCCAGGTCTATAGTATGTTATGGTGGTCAAGGGTATAGCCTCAGTGTTCTCATCTATAAAGCACAATTAGTAATAAATATCTATCTCAGGATGTAAGGATTAATGACAAATTTGCAAAACACTTTGCATAGTGCCCAGAACAGAGTAAATGCTCAGTTAATCTTAGCTATTTGTCTTACTCTGTTTGGGCTGCTAATACAAGACCCCACAGGCTGGATGGCTTAATAGACAACAAAATTTTTTCTCACAATTCTGGGGGCTAGAAGTTCAAGATCAGGGTGCCAGACTGGTCAAATTCTGGTGAAAGCCCTCTCCCAGGCTGCAGACTGCAGTCTGCAGACTTCTCCCTGTATCCTCACATGGTGAAAGGGCCAAGGGGCTGTCTCAGGTCTCTTTAATTAGGACATTAATCTCATTCACCAGGGCTGTGCTCACATGACCAAATCACTCCCCACGGCCTCACCTCCTAGTAGTATCACCTTGGGCATTAGGATTCAACATATGAATTTTGGGGGATGCAAACATTCAGACCATAGTACCATTTTTATTACATAGCATTTAATGCTTAGTTGCTCAAAATAGTTATTTTGGTTTTTTAAAAAAATTATTAGAGCCCTGGCTGGTGTAGCCCAGTGGGTTGAGTGCAGGCCTGTGAACCAAAGGGTTGCTAGTTCGATTCCCAGTTGGGGCACATGCCTGGGCTGCGGGCCAGGCCGCCAGTTGGGGGCACATGAGAGGCAACCACACACTGATGTTTCTTTCCCTCTCTTTCTCCCTCTTTTCTCCTCTCTCTAAAAATAAATAAATAAATAAATAAAAATAAAAAGAAATTATTAGAGCCCTAACTTTCCCTAAGTGTGCTTCCCCACCTCTTTGGAACTCTTTGACTTTATATCTTGTTTCCCTCAAATTTTCTCTTCCTTCCTTAAGGATTGTCAAAAGCATGCTTATGCCGCACACCCCCCCTCCCCCAGGGCCTGTGTGAGATGCACTCTATAAAAATCATGGGTGCTGATGGACAGGTCCAAAAGAAGCAGCTGGTCAACTGATCAGAGCTGTTACTCTTCCTTCCCAGGTAATGTAGGTACATCTTAACGACTCTGGATTTAATAACTCTTATCTCCTACAGTCTAATCTCCACACTGAGAGTGTTTCTTTTAGAATGTAAGTTAAATCATTTCACTTTCCTCTTCAAACTCTTCTGTAATATCCCGTCCCTCTCAGAATTAAAAAAAAAAAAAAAAAAAAGTGTTACAAGGGCTCTGTAAGACTTGTGACTTGTAATGCCCTGCGTGATCTGGCTGCTCTTTGACCGTGTCTCTGGCCACCACACTTTGTGCTAGCCTTTCCTCAAACCTGCCAGGCACACGTCCACCCTGGGCCTTTGTACTTGGTGGGTTTTTATTCCTGCCTACAAATCTCTTCCCGTAGATACTCCTTTTTAGTTCCTTTATGGTCTTTGCTCAAATATCACCTTATCCATGAAGCTGACCACCCTATATAAAATAGCAAAATCTTTCTTCCTCTTTTCTTGCTTTATTTTTCTTCTTAGCACTTACAACCACCTGGCACATTGTATATTTACTTGTCTGGTTATTTGTTTTCTCCTCTAGAATAATTACACAAGGACAGAAGTTTTCATATTTTGTTTTCTCTGATGTCCTGTGCCTGTAATAATCCCAGGCACATTTGGTATCCATTCAATATATGTTGACTGGATGACCTTCAAAACTGTCTTCTCATAGAAGCAAGTAATTTTCATAGAGAGAAGAGAATGGCATTAAAGCACTTTTGCCAGGCAGCTACTTTCAGCCAGGTGGAATCCTCTTGCCCTGGTTGGTCAGGGGATGCGTTCTATGGTGAGTTCAAACACATTCAGACACAGTCTTGTCTGTTTAAACTGGCAGAGTTTCATGAAATGTTAGAGCTAGTTCTAAAGTGGGCAGACAGGTTTTTCCGTTCAGTGGCAAGCCACAAGCATCTCCCGGCACAACTGGCACAAGCGCCACAAGACCGGGGGCAGGAGAAAGCCCTGCCACAAGAAGTGAAACTATGGGCTGGGACACTCTGCTGCCAATTAAGATCGACCCCCACTGCGTACATGGTCCATGTCGGGGAAGGCAGCAGGAAGTACTGATCCTTGAGGCTGGATGAAGGCAACTTCTCCTGGGTTTGGGGTGCTGCACGTGCAGAACGGGGATTACTGATGTTGTCTACAACGCACCCAAGCGAAGGACTGGTCCGCCCAAGACCCTGGTAAGGAGCTGCACGGTGCTCAGCGACGGCGGTACGAGTCCCACTATGCGCCGCCCCTGGGCTGCAAAAGAGAGGCCAAGCTGACTCCTGAGGGGGAAGAGATTTTAAACAAAAGATAATCAAGGAAAATTCAGAAATATGATGAATGGAAAAAAGAACACCACAATCAGCCGTCTTCAGCGGGGCAAGCTTCTTGCGTGCCTCGCTTCAAGGCCAGGCCCGTGTGGCCGCGTAGATGGCTCTGTGTTAGGGGGCAAGGGGCTGGAGTTCTATCTGAGGAAAACCAAGGCCTGGAAAGGCAAAGAAATCCTCCTCTCTCCTTTCCTAAAAGCTTATGTAAAAATGGTGTTTATTTTGAAAAAAAAAAAGTGGGCAGAGAGAATTAAAGATACAGAAAGGTTGAAAGGTATCTGATTTCTGGCCTCAAACTCCTCTCCTTCCCCCACAAAATACGCTCTGTGTATAATCGGTTTAATGATTTAATTTTTTTCTTATTCAAAAAATGGATCTAATGCTACTCAGCCTTCTCCAAATACACAGTAGGCCTCCTGGTAATGGATTTAGAAGATCTCAGAAGATCATGCTTTTGACAACCACGTTATCTGTGCCACTGGAGGGCTTAGCGGATCATGTAAACCTTGAACTACATTTCCCAGAGTGCATACCCAGGAGGATTCTGGGAAGTGTGTCAGAGTCCCCCTGGGCAAGGGAAGCCCCACTTCCCAGGAACGTTTGGAGTTTCCCGGTGTTTGCTGATTATTGAGGCCTACAACGGCACCCCCCAACAGAACTCAGAGTGAGTACAACCGGACAGAAAACTGTTCAGGTTCTAAGTACAGGAGGCATTTTATGAGAAAGTATAAGCAGAACTTGGAAAAATAAAAACCCTCTCAGTTACAGCATTTTGCAGTTCCAGCTTAGCCCCTTTTCCTTCATCCAGAAACCAGGGAATGACCATAGTTTTGCATCATAATTTGTGGAACTATCTTATTAACCACAGCTAATAATTTTCTAGTACTTTTTTGGAGAGTCACTTGAAAAATGGGATTTGCCAACTTCTCTGCATTGTGCCTGAGTTATTTTTGAATTAAGGGAGGAAAAATTAGTTTTTAGAAAGTAAATCATAAAGCAGGTTACTGAGATCTTGAAATCTGTACCCCAGTGGCCTCCCAGTTTTGCGTATGTCCCCTCCCATTCTGGTCGGCTGTAATGAAAAGACAGCTCTCTCTGAAAAGGGCTCTCTCAAACAGTACCAGCCCAGCCTCTTGGTAGAGTAACCAGGGAGATTCAAGATGGGCTTTTTTGAAAAGGGCTCTGAAAAGGGCTCTCTCAAACAGTACCAGCCCAGCCTCTTGGTAGAGTAACCAGGGAGATTCAAGATGGGCTTTTTTGTCATGCTGTAGTGTTTTACAAATTAAACTTTCTTCTGTTAGATGAACAGGATGAGAAGCATGTGAACCATTCATTACAGGGGGATCAGAGAAATTGTGAATCTTAAGGGATTTGCCTCATAATTTAATAGTTTTCAGTAAAAACAATACACCTTTCATCTCTATTGGTCTTTGTACTTTTTAAAAACATAAATAATAAAATGAATGCTAGAAAATGCTTTCCCATGTATTTATCAAAACATGAGCTTTGGAGCCAGATAGCCCTGGGTTTGACTCTGCTGCTCCCTAGGATTGTGGTGTCAGATTGGTTAACTTCTCAAAGATTTATCTTCCTGTAAAATGGGATGAATTCATTCATTTGTTCATGTATTAATATATTGTGTTTTACACTGTGCTAGCTGTTGTAGATAGGAAAACGCAATCCTCACCTTTAAGGATTTTACAACCGAGCAGACCTGAGAAGTAGGTATGCAAAACCTGACACAGTTGTAATACACTGAGATCCTTGTTCTCTCCTCCTCCCACCCCCCCATCAGTGAGAAATGAGACCAAAACCAAACTCTGACAAGCTAGGCGATAGCCCCAGGTCACATGTACAGTCTGTGGGGGAGCCAGGAATAAAAGGACCAGAGTCTGTCCAGTGCTTATGTCCCTGTTCTTCCTTGCTTTGGAGACTTGCATTTGTACTGTAAACAAAATAGAAGGCAGGCCTAAGCTTGTCATCTAAAGTAAAACAATGGTGCTGGTATTTTCTGCTAAATGTGTTTTGTAAATATCGAACTTTATCTTCAGTGTGCCCTCAGGTATTAAAACAGATAGTAGCCAGGCTGATTCAAACAATGACAACTGTTCTGTTTGTAAAGTGGCCTTTGAGCAGAAGGATGTGAGTACGATGGCTGGATGGCTTGTTGGCCAAATCTGAGCCTGTGGGCCCATACAGTTGAGTTATGCATCACACTGAAGATCCCAAGAGATAATAAAAAAATCACCAATAGTTCAGAAAAAAGTAGCAAATTTTCACTCTACTAGATTTCTGAATAGTATAGGGCTATAAGAAATTATATTCTCATCCTAAAATCTCACATATCCTCTTGATTGTAAAAAGAGCCTCTTTTTTTATGTACTGAGGTTCAATCAGAATGACTGTTTCAAAGAGAAAAACAATACATAGAGCAGTTGGTTCCTATAGTGCATGTTGGTGATCAAATTGTGGAATGTTCTGTAAATGTACTATAATATTTTTAACTTTATTTTTTTGCTTACACTATCACAAATATCCCCATTTCCCCCAGCTTTGCCCACCCCCCTTCCCCACCACCCCACTGCCCTCGTTCCCCTTCCCTCTGCCCATCACTGCACTGTTGTCTGTCTCTATGTGTTATGCATTTATGTCCTTTGGCTAATCCCTTCACGTTCTGTGATCCGGTCCCCACCACCCCTCCCCTCTGACAGCTGTCAGTCTGTTCCAGGTATCCATGCCTCTGTTTCTATTTTGTTCTTCAGTTTATTTTGTTCATTAGATTCTACATGTAAGTGAGATCATATATTTGTCTTTCACCAACTGGCTATAATATTTTTAAAATTAGAATGGTCAAAAGGAGAGTAAAACCACAATTAATAAATGAGCACAGGACATCAGATGTTTTCAAAAGGGGAACAAAGAGTATTAAATGTGAACACACTTTCAATCTCTGTAGTGATCAAAGCAATAGAAAAGTTCTTTAAAACCATATGCTATTGAATCTTCTAAGTGTGACAATGTGTAGAAAGAGCCATTGATTTTTTTTTCATTTTTGAAAAGATTTTTAAAAAAATATTTTATTGATTATACTATTACAGTTGTCCCATTCCCCCCCTTCATTCCCCTCCACCCTGCACACCCCCTCCCACCCACATTCCCCCACTTTAGTTCATGTCCATGTGTCGTAAGTTCTTTGGCTTCTACTTTTCCCATACTATTCTTACCCTCCCCCTGTCTATTTTCTCTCTACCATCTATGCTACTTATTCTCTGTACCTCTTCCCCCTCTCTCCTCTTCCCACTCTCCTGTTGCTAACTCTCCCTGTAATCTCCATTTCTGTGGTTCTGCTCCTGTTCTAGTTGTTGGCATAGTTTGTCTTTGTTTTTGTTTTAGGTGTGGTTGTTAATAATTGTGAGTTTGCTGTCATTTTACTATGCATGTCTTTTATCTTCTTTTTCTTAGATAAGTCCCTTTAACATTTCATATAATAAGGGTTTGGTGATGATGAATTCCTTTAACTTGATCTTATCTGAGAAGTACTTTATCAGCCCTTCCATTCTAAATGAAAGCTTTGCTGGATAGAGCAATCTTGTATTTTATTTATTTAATTTTAGAGACAGGGTAATGGAGGGAGAAAGACAGAATAAGGGAGAGAAACATTGATGTGAGAAAGAAACATCAATTGGTTGCCTCTTGCAAGCCCCTAACTGGGGATTTGGATTGCAACCCAGATATGTGCCCTGACCGGGAATCCAACCGAACACCCTTTGGTTTATGGGACAATGCCCAAACCACTATGCCATGCCAGTCAGGGCAGTGCCATTGATTTTAAAATAAGTTTTATCCCAGTAATTCCACTTTGGGTAACATCTTAAAAAAATAACTTGAAAATATCAGCACAGAGATATTCAGGTGGTATTTTTGATACTTTAAAATCAGAGCAACCTAAAATGTCTAAAGTCAGTATGAGTATGCTTGAATGTAATACTATGTAGCCAAAAAAATTATGAAGTTTCTATAAAAACATAGAATACTGCTTATAACATGTTTCATGAAAGCAAGTTGAAAAAATATGTCTTCTGATTATAAATATGTAAAAATTGTATGAGTAAAAAGTCTAGAAAATACATATTCAATAGAAGTTATTTTTATGTGGTAATAAAATGGGTGCTCTCACAATTTTGTGTTCCAGATGTCCTGTAATGTAGTTATATTAATTTTGTAACTTATCTATTTAAAAGAGAAAAATACAGTAAAAACGGAATTTTAAGAAAATCATTTTTTCTTCTTTGACTTTTAAATAGACTCTGCACTGCTTTTATATAAGATGATATAAAAACATATGAGGGACCATTCAGAAAAGGAATTAGACTTAATCTTCTAGGCTTATGACTATATCAACAAAGGTACAGTTCTCAGTTTAAATAATTCTAGTTTTGCTCTTGATTATTGATATTTTTTAAAGCTACATTAAGAACTTCATCATGTTCTCTTTTTCTTTCTTTCTTTTTTTAAACTTTTTAAAAATTTTTTGAGAGAGGGGAAGGGAGGGAGAAAGAGAGGGAGAGAAACATCAGTGCGTGGTTGCCTCTTGTGCACCCCCTACTTGGGGACCCTGTCTGCAACCCAGGTGTGTGCCCTGATTGGGAATGGAACTTGAGACGCTTTGGTTCACAGGCCAGCACTCCACTGAGCTACACCAGCCAGGGCTCTTTCTTTTTTTTTAAAGTTAAATTTATTGGGATGACATTGGTTAATAAGATTGTATAGGTTTCAAGTGCATATTTCCATGATACATGCCCATGTTTTCTACAAGCTCTGCAACCCCCATCCCATGAGTTAGCAGGTTAGGGTGCTTCACAAGGGATTGTATTTAGCAGTAGAAACCAGGCAAAGTACCAGGCAATCAAGTGCAGTGGGCCACACAGGTCATCGTAGTCATAACTACAACCAAACTGCTCTTACAGTTTTCAGGATTGAAGGACCACCCCAAAGACATTTGTTTTGGCTTCCAGGGAATGTGATGAGGTACTGTTGGAAACAATGGCCTGGAAATAGCCTCACTGTTTGGTTAGTCCCAGGAGCTGCTCCTTGTTATACTTTATTTTATTGTAATAGGAGTATGTATACACGGTTAATTTTTTTTTGAAGTACAGAAATGTATAAAGTAAAAATTACAGGTACCCTTTTCAATTTCTATTTCCATCCTGCTCCGTCAAATTAGTCACTGTTAATGGTTTGGTATGTGTACTTCTAGTCACTTTAAAAATACAAATATTGAATAAATATGTATCTAATTTATGTATTCTTGTATGTATATATGTTCTTTTCTTTCTTTTCATCCTAAACTGAGGAGATGTTTTCATTGCTTTTTTTTTTTTTTTTTAAGTATAGAGAGGGAGAGAGGGAGAGAGGGAGGGAGAGGGAGAAACACTGATGTGAGAGAGAAGCATTCATTGGTTGCTTCCTGTACGCACCCAGACTGGGAATTGTATTTGCCCAGACTGGGGATTGAACCTGCAACCTAGGTATGTGCCCCAACCAGAAACTGAACCTGCAACCTTTCAGTTTCTTGATGACACCCCAACCAGCTGAGTCACACCAGCCAGGGCAATATATGTTCTTTTCTTTATAAATTAATTAGATCAGATTAAACCAACCAAAAATTACTTTCTTTTCTTAATATATTCTGAATCTTTCCTCCTTATTACACATATATTTTCTACTGTTATTTTATTTTCTATTTATTTTTTAACAGATGTGTATTATTCCCTTTTATTGTAACTTTCATTTAACTTTCCTGTACAATATCCTTTCCATCTTAGGATAAATTCCTAGAAGTGGAATTGCTAGGTAAAAGGAGTGTTTATTACGTTCTCAGTGATATATATGAGGAAGAAATGTTGACTTTAAATACATTTCTTCCAGTATATCACATAAGTCCAATCACTGTTAACACTCCCCTAGGATGCTTCGTAACCTGCGTATCACATACTGCCTTCTGGGAAATCATTTGTTTTCTTTCTCCTGCTGGAGTCACATGAGAGCAGGCTTTTCAAACTGTACATTTTTGCATTCCTTAAGGGCCCTTACATAAAGTCAGGCTCAGTAAATACTTTGTTGAATGTCATTTGCTAAATATAATTTACCGTTGGCTAGGATCCACATAGCCAAAACTGGCCAAAGATTAGTCATATGTGTTTCATAATTATGCCACCAAAAAGGAGGCCTAAAATTTAGATTCCCTTGGTGGTTTAGTGTTAAAGTGTGTTTCCCTTGGGCACAGTTAAAAGGGTGGCTAGTTATTTAATTGTACTGATTTTCTCATTTCAGGGGGACTTTTTGACATTTGTATCGCTAATATGAAATGTACTTTTCATGGGAAATAAAATACATACAATTTAAAAGCAATCACGTTCTGCAAAATACATTCTTAAGATAATAGCAAGTTTTCTCTCACAATGAAATAAAAAAAAAATAGAAAATACCTTAGATCCATATAGATTTGCGTAGCTGCCTTTTGAAATATTTTTCTAATGGCCATGATTTTATATTTTTCCTATCTACTTCATATTCAGAGGGACTTTGGCTTTCAGGTATTCTTAGAGATGTGGCCCCATCACTCTGAGACACTCCCAGACTTGCTTGGTCTATTAGAGTAATGCCAGCTGTAGTAACAGACTTTGAGATTTCAGTGACTGACTATGGTAGAAGTTTATTTCTCCCTCATAACTTGTCCAGGGTTGGGGGATTTTTGGTTGGTGGGTGGCTCTTCTCCATGTAGTGATTCAAGGGTCTCCATCTAATGGTTCTGCCATCTAGAGTTTTGTAAGCAGAGGAGAATAGGAGGATGAAAAGGCATATCCACTTCTGAACCCCTTCAGCCTGAAAGAGAGAAACGTGACTCCACTCACATTCCATTGTTAAGACAGTTTTGGCCCCACTTATGTACAAGGGAGGAGAGAAATGTGGGCCTTGGTTCAGCAACTACATCCCAGCAACAGATCCACAATATGGGAGGACAAGCACACGTTACTTGTACATAATTAGCTGAGTCTCATAACCACAGATTAGGCAGGCAGAATGGGCTTTGATTAGGAAAGAGGTATTGAAAAGTTAAAATCTCATAGCTAGTTTGTGGTAGAAGTGCAATTTAGAAGCCAGATCACCTGACTCCTATTCAGTTTCTCTTAATATTAAAAAGTAATACTATTCTGGCTTAAAGTATAACTCTCTTGGTGATTCATTACTTCAAATTGCATACTCTGATCTTTTTTTTTAACTCCTTCCTCCAAGGACCTGACAATGTCTCTGTACTGTACGACTGCTTGCAGGAGAAAATCTTTTTGGTGCTCCAGGCTGCTGTCAACCTACATCACTAAGACCCGGTGAGTTTTGGCCAATCTGAGCTCTGATTATTCAAATGTCAGCCCATTGAATTATAAAAATCTTAAAATCCTATATTGAGGACTAAGGTTATATGATTAAGATTTATGTATAAGGATATTCACTTATCCTTATGCATAAGGATATTCACTTAGGATATTATGTATAAGGAAAGTTATTTGTAATTGGAAAAATTTTAAGTAAACTAAATTTCCAATAATATCTAAAATAGCTGACATACTTCAATGTAAGTTCTATTAAGATAGGAATGGTGTCTTTTCCATTGATACCCCTGGTGCATAAGATAGTACACATGGTGGGCACTGAAGCATTGTTGCATGGCGCAATGAACAGCTAGGGAGAAATTGAATTATGTCACACCCATATGATGGAATGAATTAAAAACTATACTGAATAATAGTTCATGAAGTTTCTTGAGAATAAGGTAAATAACTCCAATGCTGGTACCCACTGCCACCAAAGAACTAAACATCAGTGAAAAGTGGACTAGAAAACATAAATCTGTACCAGTATTGGAAAATGGTAAGTGACTTCTTTGTCACAGCCTGGGCACATTTGATATCTGTGAACTTGAAATCACTAGCCTGCTCTCATACAGTTTGGGAGTTTAAATTTGTATCATTGATATGGTGCGGTCCAAAAATCCCCTACCAAAGAAAAGAATTTAAGTAGTGGTCCTAGACTAATAATATTCCGAGCACCGTGCAAAAGCAAGTGTAAAACTCCTCTGGAGGGAACACTCACGACCAAGGCTTCCCAGGTGGAAAGCTATGCCAAATATGAGTGCCAGTCTGAAGTGTAAAGGCACAGAAGCATGCAACCTTGCACGACCAAGGGTGAGAACACAACAGAATTGCAGTGTGTGTTTCCGATATTGTTGGGCACTTAGCTTATTTGTAGTTCTCAGGCTGAGACTCTGAGAACAATAACAGAATCATTGAATCATCTAAAAATTAGTATTAAGGTGATTAAATATATTTAAAAATTAATCAAAAGTCATGAGAAAAGTAATTCTATTGATAAGGAACATGGTATAGAAAATGTTAATATGTTTGAGAAAAAAGGCTACAAATTAGTAGGTGTGATTCTAAATAGACCTACATATGTATACATGTCTAATATTAATAGTTTGGAGAATTCCAAGGTGTAAACAGTGATCATCTCTGAGTTGTAGGATTCTTGATGATTTCCTTTTATGAAAAAATTGGTAACTGTATTTCCTGATTTTAATAGAATGATTATTACTTTTTTAAAAATTGTATTTTATTGATTATGCTATTACAGTTGTCCCATTTCTCCCCCATCATTCTCCACCCTGCACACCCCCTACCACCCACATTCCCCCCTTTAGTTCATGTCCATGTGTCATAAGTTCTTTAGCTTCTACTTTTCCCACACTGTTCTTGCCCTCCCCCTGTCTATTTTCTACCCACCGTCTATGCTACTTATTCTCTGTACCTTTTCCCTCTCTCTCCTCCTCCCACTCCCCTGTTGCTAACCCTCCATATGATCTCCATTTCTGTGTTTCTGCTCCTGTTCTAGTTGTTCGCTTAGTTTGCTTTTGTTTTAGGTGTGGTTGTTAATATCTGTGAGTTTGCTGTTTTTTTACTGTCATATTTTTTATCTTCTTTTTCTTAGATAAGTCCCTTTAACATTTCATATAAGGGCTTGGTGATGATGAACTCCTTGAACTTGATCTTACCTGATAAGTGCTTTATCCTCCCTTCCATTCTAAATGATAGCTTCACTGGATAGAGCAATCTTGGATGTAGGTCCTTGCCTTTCATGACTTGGAATACTTCTTTCCATCCCCTTCTTGCCTGGAAGGTCTCTTTTGAGAAATCAGCTGACAGTCTGATGGGAACTCCTTTGTAGGTGACTGTGCCCTTATCCTTGCTGCTTCTAGAATTCTCTCCTTCATTTTAATCTTGGCTAATGGAATTATGATGTGCCTTGGTGTGTTCCTCCCTGGGTCCACCTTCTTCGGGACTCTCTGAGCTTCCTGGACTTCCTGGTAGTCTATTTCCTTTGCCAGATTGGGGAAGTTCTCCTTTATTACTTGTTCAAATGAGTTTTCCACTTGTTGCTCTTCCTCTTCCCCTTCTGATACCCCTATAGTTTGGATGTTAGGACATTTAAAGATGTCCTGGAGGTTCCTAAGCCTCTCCTCATTTTTTTCAATTCTTGTTTCTTCCTTCTTTTCTGTTTGTTTGTTTCTTTCTTCCTTCTGGTCCACTCCATTGATTTGAGTCCCAGTTTTCCTCCCATCTCTATTGGTTCTCTGTGCGTTTTTCTTCATTTCACTTATTGTAGCCTTCATTTTTTCATCTAATTTGCGACCAAAATCAACCAATTCTGTGAGCTTCTTAATTACCAGTGCTTTGAACTGTGCACCTGATAGGCTGGCTATCTCTTGGCTGCCAGATGAGTTAGCTCTGGGGCTTTGATCTGTTCTCCTGTTTGAGCCATTTTGGGTTTTTTTGTTTTTGTTTTTTTTTTGTTTGTTTGTTTTTTTGGTCTGGTTGCAGCTGTTACATAGTGAGGGGTGGAGCCTTAGGTGTTCACCAGGCAGGGCAACCCAGTCGCTGGGTTGTGATGCTGGATGTGGGGTCGGGGTTGGAGAGGGAACAATGGCGCTTGCTCCGCTCTCTCTTGGATACCAGTCCCTTCCGCCACTTTCCCCAAGCAAATTGGGCCCTTCTGGTGCTGATTTCCGTGTGGGTGGGCTTGTGTACATTCTAGGACCCTGTGGGTCTCTCTAACGAACTCTCCTGTGAGGCTAGGATTCTCTCCCAGCACCTCAATCCCCACAAATATTTTCAATGGGTGCTTTCAGGCTTCATTTCCCGGTGCTGGGACCCTGCATTGCGCAGTCTGTCTTGCTGCCCGTTTTCGCCTAGTTTATCTGCGAGCGAATGTGTGACTACGGTCAGCTGCCTTGTGTGCCTTGCTTGGTCTGCTCCTTGCCTCCCTGCACCCAGTAACCGCTGCCTGCACGCCTGTGACCACTAGCCACTGCTTTTTCCTGCCATGACCCCTCTCCACTGGTGCTGACTCCACACCTCTTACTGGTCTGGGTGAATTGTTGTGGGACTTCCGTACAATTCAATTTTCTATCTGTTCTGAATGGTTTCTTTTTGGTTCTATATTTTTGTTGTCCTTAATCTTGGTTGTGAGAGGAGGCACAGTGTGTCCACCTATGCCTCCATTTTGGCCAGAAGTCTATTTTCTACTTTTATAATATAAAAAAACAGTTTAAGTTTGATCTTAATTTTATGGTTTCCATGCTATTATAACTAAAGGGGAGAAATGAATTTTTAAAAATAGTGTTTCTGATCGAGAAGAATGTAAAACTTTTTGGATCTCAGTTCCAGTTCCAATGAGGTCCCAGGTTTAAGACCTTAACCTCCTTGTTTTGCTTTTTAGGGTCATTAGGGCAAAGTACGGGGTGTACCACTCTTTCTGTTCTTTCAGGAAGGCAGCTGTGTTTGTTCTATTGTTTGTATTTGGGAACTTCTCAGTGGCACATGTCTCTCTTTGACATGCATTGAGTCTTTGCCCCAGGAGGCTGCAGTCCCTCATGATAAGTTTAAAAATACTGCTGGTATTAAAATCTCAGGTTTCCTTTGTCTTCTGTCCGTAAAGAGATCTTTGTAACCCCTTTTATCACACAGTCAAAAATAGGTTTCTAAAGACGTTGCCGAGGTGTGTTTATCATTTTGCTTCATAGTTTTATGTTGAGGCAACTCTGCCTGCCGGTGTTACAAAAGCACACAGATCCTACGGAACATATCTGTAAACCTGGTTTCCTGCTTAAGTGACAAATTATGCCGTATACCCAAGAGTCTGTTCTAGGGCTTTCAACAGCCCCTAAAAAAATAGTTATTTCTAAGGCCCGGAAAGAGAACTACATTCGGTCTTCCCCACTCTACCACATTATAGGAAAGCTGACTGGATTCCCAAGGCTCTTAAAAGGAGAGACTTAGGCCATCCTTAATGAAGACACTGTAAAAGCTAGGACGTGTGCCAGTACGATTTCTTTTACAATAGAAGCTCATTATATGATGTTCTCTTTTCCACATTTTTATTTTGGCTACTGAAAATATTACTCTTATTAAATAATTTAAGTTTTAGCTTCCCTTTCCCATCAGTGGTCCCTTCAGTAAAGATAAGGAGCAAATGGTGTCCACTTGGGGGACTAGATAGTTGAAAGAAGCTTGCATTGAAGATAAAACTTGCTCTTTATCTTCCCTAGATTGAATGAGAGTTACTGAAGATATAGTGTTTACTTTTTGTCTGCAATAGTGAAGTCTGCTTCCACCTCTAGGTATTCTGTGCTTGATGTTTTATCACTGTACTTGTTTTCCTTTCAATCCACTGCAGGTAAATTCTTGCCTCACAGTGCAATATTGGCAAAGTACCTTGAGGTTCAATTCAGTAAATATTTATTACCCTTGAAGCTCAATTCAATAAATATTTATGGAATTGAGCCACTCAATATGCTAATTACTGGAGATACAGAAGTAAGGCAGACCCTGCCACTAAGGATATCATAATCTTTCGGGGGGACAGACAAATTAATAGCTAGTACAACAGAAAGGCAAGCACAGAAGTACTGGCGAGGTATACAGCAGGACAAAGGAGAAACTGATGGCCTGCAGCCACCTCAGATCCTTCAGAGAGCAATGTGGGGTGTAAGAAAGAGGAAATAACTCTTACTTTTTTAAGAGTAGGATAGGGATGCAGGAATAGGATTCTCGAAGATGAATGCTGTACAAGTAAATAAATGTGGCTTCATAATGCTTTATTTCCAAAACACAGGTATTTATTTGAACTGAAGGAAGATGATGATGCATGTAAAAAAGCCCAGCAGACAGGAGCATTTTACCTCTTTCATAACCTGGCTCCTTTGCTTCAGAAATCAGAACATCAATACCTGCTGCCCCAGTATAGCCTAGTAGGTAAGCCCCAAGTAGAGTAGACCACTCTGTGGCCACTCAGCAGAACTCAGTCCATATTGAATCCCTGAGAAGGATCCTCCAGCTTTAAAGAACAGGTGTTTTCAAACTGCTTCCGTCAATTAATTACTTAGTGTATAAACCTGTGTTGCCCAGTCAAATGGTATTTGGGGATGGGATGAACCACTACTGCCTTAAACCTAGGGTCATCAAAACTGCTGTCCGTTTTAGAACCTGCCATGTTTTTTAAAAAAAATTTTGTTGGAACACCGCTACCCTCATTCATTTCCAGATTGTCTGTGGCTGCTTTCACACTATAATGACAGAGCAGAGTAGGCAGAGTAGTTGTGACAAAGCTCAAGAGTCTAAAAGATTTAGCCACCCCCTGCCTTAGATGTGATTTCCAGCCTCCATGGAGTAGAACACTGTTTATACTGGCAAGAATTTGCACTGTGATTTCATTTGTCCTGGAAGGGTCAAAATTAAAAGTGAATTAAAACTAATTTGTTTCTAGAACTCTCTTGGGGTATAAAACTGGAGATGTCTAAGCTGCTGGGATTTGATTTTCAAGATACTTTTAGTTTTATATGGCGTTGCTATACACTGACTAACTTTGATATACATTGCCCATTAATTTCTTTCATGGGCAGGTGTTAGAGTATCTAAATAGGGAGCTTCTAGCACTACAGAAGAATATGAGGGTGCCATCAGAAGGCACTAAATATTTAGAGATTTAGCAATGTTTCATTGTATTATGAACAAATAAATAGGAGTCTTTCATGGCCAGGAGGACAGGTTTTCTCTGAAGAGAGTGCTTATCTTCCACAGGCTGGGATCTCAAATGCATGTTCCATTCTGGCCCACAGAATAGGCATAATCCACAAACTATATTACACAGTTGATTTGGTCTCTATCACTTTAAATGTGACTCTTTTTTCAGTGCCATGATAAGTTAATTATCATGGATCTTTTAAACTGGGGATATGCCCCTCTCATGGTACGATCACAGAGTGATACAGGGTTACACAGGAAGAATTCCTTTAGTCTGAACTCCTCAGATTGCTGATGAGAAAATGGAGGCCTAGAGAGGTTAAGTGATTAGATCAAGTTTATGTAGCTAATTAGCTGCAGGGCAGCCACTGTAGCTAGGTATGCCTACTTCAAGCTGATGTAGATGATTTCCTGTAAGTAAGATGGCTCAGGTGGTTCAATTAAAGCCCTTGTTTTTCTCCCTTCTCCTTTTATGTTTCTTAGAGTTGGAAAAGCTCCTGGGAAAGCTTGGACAGGATACACAAAGAATAGAAGATTCTGTGCTGATTGGGTGCTCCGAACAGCATGAAGCATGGTTTGCTCTGGACCTAGGTCTAAATAACTCCTCTTCCATGAGTGGTACACACATTATTCCTATTGGGAATTCTCAGACTTTGGGATTTCACATGATAGTAAATTTAAAAAAAAAGATTTGGAACTAGAGAAAGGTTATCAACTTTCTATTTTTAAGTTAGGACATAAAAAAATAGTACCATCTACTATTGTCATTTAAAAGGAAATAAAGGAGTTTTAATACCTTCTTTCTAAGGTAGATGGTGGATACAAAGATGTTTATTGTATTATTCTCTGTACCTTTATACATTTTCTGTCGTAAATATTTCATAGGAAATGTTTTAAAATTCATGACATTGTTCTTGTATCTCTTATTACTGCCAGTGAATAAACAGATCACCTTGAAGTAGCGCTGGGTCTTCAGTGCTGCATTTGGGAGCTGGTTTGCTACAGTGCGTAGCTCCTATCCAGCCTTTCCTCTCCTTCAGGGTGTGGCCCAGGGTTCCGGTGCTGACAGGAAGTTTGGATAGGTTCTTATAGGTCCCGTTCCACCTTTTTTCCAGGGCTAGTGTTTGGCAAGCACAGGTGTCCTCATTGCCCTGAAAAGGAGCTTGGGAAATAGCACTATGCTGTTTCCCCAATTTGCCCAAATATTAGAATCACCTGGTGCTTGTTATAAAGCATGGTTTCTGGGCCTCACTCACCGGCTATTCAGAATCTCCACACAGGGCTTGAGAACTTGTATACTTTTTATTTCCCCTCGTTGAGTCTTATTTGGCAAGCTAGGGCAACACTGTTCTGACAGGATATACTTGAGAAGGACCCAAGGCAGTTTGACATTTGTTTCATTTCATTCTCTTTCCTAATTTTCTAGCTTCCTTACAGAAACCAGAAATGGAGGCAGAGCTCAAGGGATCTTTCACTGAGTTGAGGAAGGCTCTCTTTTGGCTGAACGTGAAGGATGCCTCCTTGCTATCCACGGTAGATTCTGACTTCTCAGTTCTGTAGGAAATTTAGTAAAGCAGTACACAAGGGCAAGAAGTGCGCTCATGACACAAGGCTAGAGTAGACTATAGTTCTTTTCCAGATTATAGTTCTCCCTACGGACCTTGGCAGAAGGACAATGTGCTGTAGGGAGATTGCTTCTTCTTGCTTCTGTCCTTGTTTTTTGCAAGATTGCTGTCAGGACCAATACCTGCAGATCTATGGCATCTGTCAGCCTCATAAACATTACAACGACCCACAGCATGTCATGCATCATGTTTTTCCTATGAGAAATTATTTTTTATTGCTTTCACTTATCCGTGCAGCTTTACATTTCACTTGCTAAAGTGCTTTTGATTATCTGTTTAATTAGAGATATCTCTGAATAAACATCTTTTATTTGCAAAAACATTCAAATTTTATTGAGGAGGAATACATGTTGGGATTTCAGCTATATTGGAAAAAAAATTTTTTTAGATTCTTATTTATTTCTTTTTAGAGAGAAGGGAAGGGAAGGAGAAAAAGAGGGAGAGAAATATCAATGTGTAATTGTTTCTCACATACCTCCTACTGGGGACCTTGCCCTCAACCCAGGCATGTGCCCTGACTGGGAATCGAACCAGCAACCCTTTGGTTCGCAACCCACTCTCAATCCACTGAGCTACACCAGCCAGGGCTGGAAATGTTTTATTTTTAAGCTGGGTCATAAGTACTTGCATGGGTGTTTATTATAATTTTTTATATATTACATAAATTTTAAATAATTCAGAATACACTTAAAATATGCTTATATTTCAGATGCAGGAGGAATATGTTCAGTAGTTTCCTTATTTGAAAGTTTAATAACCATGTAAAGTAGGTGAACTGGAAAGGCACTGGCATTTCCCTTTGAGCTGTTCCGAATACTGGGCCCCGCACTATTATAGATGAGCCTCACACTCTCTCCAAATGAAATCAAGACCATCTTTGTGTTACTAGGCTCAGGCCCTCCTCCGCTGGCACGATGCTCATCAGTTCTGCAGCAGAAGTGGGCAGCCCACCAAGAAGAATGTGGCTGGCAGCAAGCGTGTGTGCCCTTCTAACAAGATCATCTATTATCCACAGGTAAGCACAGCATTAAAAGGTCAGCAATCCAAGAAGGCTGCACGCTGCTCTGTCCTGGGAATGGAAGCCGGTACAATGAAAAGGCTTTCCTTGGTGATTCATGCCTTCATCCCATTCACAGGCTCCAAAACCCTAGTTTCCTTCCCCTTTTCCTAGATGGCTCCTGTGGTGATCACTCTGGTGTCAGATGGGACTCGATGCCTGCTTGCCCGCCAGAGTTCCTTCCCCAAGGGAATGTACTCTGCCTTGGCAGGTTTTTGTGATGTAGGTAAGTTTAGGGCATGTACAGATGACACTGGAAGACACAAAAACACATCAATAGTTATTTCTTGTGTTGCTGTCATAGTGCTTGGGGTGTCAAGCACATTCTCCCCTGTTATGTCAAGAAAACGCCTCTGGCATTATAATTTTCCAATATTTTATAGGCAGACTTTCAAACATGCAGCACAGTTGGAAGAACTGTACGGTGAACACCCAAACACTCACCACCTAGACTCTAATTTCCTATACTTACTTCATTACATACCTATCCATTCTTCTATCTACCCTTTAATCCATCTTCTTTTTTGATGCATAGATTGCAGATGTTAGTACACCTCTCCCTAAATATTTCAGCATGCATAGTATTAACTAGAATCCAGTATTTATTTACAGGTTTTTTTTGCTCAGTCTATCGATGTAAAATTTGCAAATGGTAAAATGTGGCATTAGAATTTCATTAAAGCTGATGAGAGCAGTAACCTCTCCCACTGCCAGTCTTATTTGGTGTTGTAACTATTTTGCATTGTACTGTGTTGGTTTAACTATTGCAGTTCAACACCCAACTCTAGACTTCATTCCTGTTGTAGAGACTCAGAGATTTAAGGCTCTCCCAAGAGTATTTCAGTGACACTTTGGAGCCAGTTTTGCTCTTTCACAAATGGGCATCTGTATCACCCTTCCTGCTGCAGGGCTGTCCTGAATTAATCTGAGTGCTTGTAGGTGAAAGTCTGGAAGAGGCTGTCCGGCGAGAAGTTGCAGAAGAGGTGGGCTTGGAGGTGGAAAGACTGCAGTACTCTGCATCTCAGCACTGGCCCTTTCCTAACAGCTCGCTCATGATTGCCTGTCATGCAGCTGTGAGTCCTGGACAGACAGAGGTCAGTTCTGAGGCTTCCTGTGTGCTGTGGTACTTCCTCTGCCTCATCCAAGCTTGTCAGTAGCGACTCACTAAGCACCTGTCTAGTCCAACATTGTCTAGATTATACAAAGATGTGTACAGTATCCTTAAGGAATTAGCAATTTTGTAAGAAAAATAATCACCATGGAAATGGAGTGCCAACATGATCTTCATTCTTCCTTGCATATGTCTTAGTCATGAGACAATATATCTTTCGTCATCGGGACTTAACACAGCATCTGCCACAGATTAGACACATAATGTATCAAATTTAATGACTGATTTCGAGATTGATCTTATTGCTCAAGGCAATCAGGATGCTGGGCACAAATAATCTATATTAATAATTATCAATTACATAATAATAATGATTATAGGCCTTCTTTTCTGGTTGAAAGGTACTTAGCTATTGTCTTATCTCACTCCCCTGTAGCAACCCTGATAGATGGCACCGGGGTTCCTGTCCACCAGTCTATCTGTTCCGCTTTGGTTTCTATGGGATGAATACTATCTCATCTTTCCTAGCTTCCCATGATTCATGACTGCCCATGACTACTTTGCTTCTTGCAGAGATTCTATGATTTTGAGTATTGTTAATTACATTTTATCTTTTAAAGTAACACTTGTATGTTATAAAATCAACAGAGGCACAAAGAAAAACAAGTATTATTCATAATTTACCCTCTAGATTAACCACTCTTAATATTTTAGTATTTGTACATCCAGGATATTTTAAAAAATTTTTACTATTAAAAATATATTTAACTTTTATCTTTTAATTATGCCTCTTTTGCTCCTGGGCAATATCTAGAGTTGATTATCTCCCAGCCTGTGGATTCCAGGTATTACCTTCTAAGATTGCCCAGTTCTAGAACCATTTTCTCACTTTTGGCCATAATATTCTAAATTTTGTAGCTCCTAAACTTACATTCTGTTCTTCCCTATGTCTTTCAGATCCAGGTGAACTTGAGAGAACTAGAAGCAGCTGCCTGGTTCAGTCATGATGAGGTGGTCACAGCCTTGAAGAGAAATGACCCATATACTAAGCAATGGAATGGGCCTTTCCCATTTTGGCTGCCCCCTAAGTTTGCCATTGCCCACCAACTGATTAAGGAGTGGGTGGAAAAACCAACCTGTCCTTCCCTGCCTGCTTAGCTCAGACCAGGGCACCTAGTTCCCTCCTCAGTATCTCCGAGGGGCATATCAAATGTTAGTTGAAAAGGAGAGGTGACAAAATGCCATGTCCAGCCAAACTCACGTTAAGGCAGAGAATAAGGTGAGCCAGCAGCCAGACATCTCTCCCAGCGGTGTTAACGAAAGCCGTTCCTCTGTACAGGCAATCAGAGATGCCAGAGCGAGAAGAGGGACTACTGGGATGACAACTGTCAAAGCCAGGGGGAAGGCCACGGCTTCAGTTCAGACGTAGGCCCTGGTTCACCCATCTTCCCCAAAACCTTGGGTGCAAACAACTGTTGGCGTGTGGCTTGTTAATGCTGGGTTTATATCTAACTGCCAAAATGTGCCTGGTATAATTTTGGTTAAAACTTTTACCTTACTATTAAAAACATACAGCAAATCTCAGCCCACTGAGTTACTTTTTATCCTCATAGACTTAAGACAAATAGCATGACATAACATTTTTTAATTTATGTACAGTTGATTATTTTGTACATGGGAGTGAAGTAAAAGTCATAGTCCTTTAAGTCACTGAAGGGGTGTGGAACGTGGGAGCTGAGGCCTCCCTTGGGGCTCTGCAGGAAATCAGAGGCAGTGGTGTTCTGTTGTAACTGCCTCTCAGTGGGGCATATAGATGGGAAGGGGTTTTTTGCCCTTACTTGCTCAGTTTGTGATCCGAGGCTGGGAGGGTCACTTCGCTGTTCTTGTTTTCTTAAGTATAAAATGACCACTGCCATTCGCACATCCAGTGTTAAAACTTCAATTAAGGGGTTAGTGAGTTTTCTTGAGTTTCTTGAGTTTTATAGGATAAACTAAACTTAGGATTTCTCATCATTCATGTATGCCATTTTTATACCTTGTCATAGGGGAGAATTTATCTGGAGGAAATAAAATAAATTTCCACTCCTTTGTTCAGATGTATTTTCTGTTTTATGAGTGAAGAAATTTCAGAAAGTGAGAATTGCGTGTGACAAATATTTAAGTCCAGATTCCAAGTCTAGAAGAACTGAAGCAATGGGCGGAGAAATACTGCAGGAGGCCAGCTTGAAAAGAGGAATGCATGGCTGGGGAAAGAGCCGTATCTTCCGATGATTTTAGACACTAACTTGTGGTTAAATATGTAAGTGCTGAAGACTTTAACATTATGAATACATCGACTTCCATAGGACTAAGCAGAAGAGATTCCAGAACTAGAAAAGGTAAAGCACTGAATTCCCTTTTGAAACGAAAAGGCCATGTTCTCACTCTTGCCAGCAAACCATCACTGCTTTGGGAAGTCCAGGCGCATTTATCAGGACATGTTGAGGGATAAAATGTGATGGGACTTGATTGTCCTGTGAGATTGGCAGCTTGCCCTGACCTGAGCTGAACTCAGCATGTAGAAGAGAAAGGCACGCTACAAAGAGAGGCCCTGAGATTTCCCCATATCTTGCAGTTAGAAGAAAACAGTTCAGGGTCCATGTGTACTACGTTATCCCAGCCTTTCCTAGCTCTGTGTAGGTGTGTTTGTGAGCACAAGTGTACACATCCCCCATCTGAAAATACAGGACAGAAAGGGGAGTGTGTGATGTTTCTCAAATTTACCCTGGGGTAACTGTTTGCTTTTCGATTAATGTGTTGTTTTGGAAAAGAAGAGATGAGAGTGGCTAATGGGAGAAGCTGCAACATCGAACTTTGTTTCCCGGCACTGAGTGGGAAGAGAGCTGTGCTTTAGAACTCCAAGGGTATCTGAAAGCTGAGGCAAAAGAGGACAAGGTTGGGATACTAAAAATGACAGATAAATAAATGAAACTTTGGTCGAGGGTTCACCCGGCTGCTGAATGTTTATGTGGCAATTCATTATCAAGGTGCTAAGGATAAAAAGAACCCGCAGGTCTATGAAGTAGAATAGTAAAAACAGGTAAAACATTAAAATGAATATATTTGTCACCAGAGTGGGCCGGGCTCAAGGTCATTCCCGGTACCTGGAATAAAAAACTCACTCATTCCTTATTTTTGACTACCTTCCTTTCTCAACATTTAATCCTCAATAAAACTAAAGGATATTCTACACGAGGAGCACGTAAATCTCATCTCAGGGGCTGGGTTCTCTCTGCTGACGTCAGGGTCTGTGCGCCCCTTGAGGTCACAGAGACCCCTGCAGAGAGGGCAACACTTGGGGGGCAATCTGTGAAACTTGTAATGAAACATTTTTACTAAAAGAGCACTGTAAGCTAGAAACAAGCACACTCAGATTCAACATTTATTTAAGAAAGAAAGACAGGTGAGGCTTGCCCTTAGTCTCCCGTTGGTTCACTTGCGGGTCTGCGGTCGGTGTTATCGGGCAGCCGCACGCCCATGCTCTGTAGGAGGTTGGAAGCAGGTCCTGCCAGTCCAGCCTGGGAACTATACGATTCCAATATATTTGAAACCAGGTTCAGGTCTACATCCACTGGTGTCATAACAGGTCCTCCTTCACCATTCTCTTCCTCATCTGAATTCTTCCCGGTAGATTCCTTATACATGGAGGGAAAAGGAAATGATGGCAGTTACAATTCAAAGCTAACTAAGCAACAATGTAAAATTGAGTACCAAATTATTCTTGATAGAAAGTAAAAATGAAGTCTAATAAACTATGTCATTTAAAACTCGTATTCAAATTTGGTGCCAAAGGTCATAAGACACTTCTAAGAAAAGGGTCTATGAACTAAATGAATTTCTTCCCTATTTTGAGATAGCCCAAGGGAGATAACCAAGGTTGAGGAGGCACATTTATAGCATGCCTAAGAGTTAAAAAAAAAAAAAAAAAAAAAAAAAAAAAAAAAAAAAAAAAAAAAAAAAAAAAAAGCATAAAAAGGGAACATTAAAATTTTTTTCTAAGTGAAAGAAACTAGATTTTCTTCAGCCCCTGCTTCCAATGAAAAAACTTAAAGTAAAAACCTGAAGCTTTTTGGAGCTGAACCACAAAGACTGAATTGTTACTGGAGCCTCTGATTTCACAGGTTGGGGAAAAATGTGAAAGATGCAACTTGATCCATAAACCTTTATATCTTCACTAGTCAAATGTGCATGGCTTGGGAGCTTGTTAGAAATATAAATCTCAGGCACAGCCCAGACATTCTTAACCAGGATCTATATTTTAATGATATATTTAGGTGGCTCAAATTCACATTGAAATTTAAGAAATACTGCTTTAGATAAATCTAATGTATAGTTTCTATTAGATACTGGCAATACTGGAAGTGACTGTAGTTTTAAATGCGGTTTAGATGATCAAAGCAAGGGAATCACATTAACTAAGGGCCCATTGTGGGTTTCACTGTTGTCTCATTTGGTTCTCATGTTAATTCTATGACATGAGGATTATTGGTTAATGGACACAGTCACAGTGAACAGCAGAGACAGATTTCCAGCCCTAATCCATGAAATTCTAGGGTTCATTCTATTTCCCTAATTTCTTTGTCTAGGGTTAGACAGTGCTGGTATAAAAACTAAGTTTAAAACATTAGTAGAAGATAAATTCTAAATTTGGCTCTAAATTAGGGAAACATACAATTTATACACTATTAATACTTGAAAAATATTTGGATATTTAAGGTCATTTCTCATTTTAGACAGCTAATTTGTTAGTAACAGTATTTAACCACAAAGTAACTTTAAAACAATTTTACTTACTTATTTTTAGAGAGAGGGGAAGGGAGGAAGAAAGAGAGGAAGAGAAACATCAATGTGTGGATGCCTCTCACACATCCTCTAATGGGGACCTGGTCTACAACCAAGGTAAGTGCCCTGACTGGGAATTGAACCAGCAACCCTTTGTTTAACAGGTTATCACTCAATCTGCTGAGCCACACCAGCCAAGACAACCCACATACTAATTTCAACACATCACATGACTTTATTTTAAATCCTGATTGATAACACAGAATAAGTAATATAATTAAGCTTATGTTTAGAAAAATAAAGTTAATAATCTTTCATCTTTCCAGAGTTAGGAAAAATTAGTGTTCTTATTTATTTCAAATCAAAAAATCAAATTTATCAGAAAAATATTATCACAAGCCAAAAAACCCTATTAAGATAAAATATGGTTGTAGCTATTCTTTGTAACAGACTCAGAAAGGGAAAGCAGTTAAACACATGTATACCATTTGCTTCTGGGTGGTGAAACTTTTGCCAATGCTGGTGTGGGCCAATTCCTGGTCCATCTGGGCCATGTATGATTTGAGATCATTAAGTGCTCCTTTTACAGATGCTTCTTCCCTGGGCTCCTGTGCTTCAAAATCCAACTCCTCATCACTGTCTAAACATTCGAAGTCGTCTTCATCCAGGTCATCAGAGTCTGATTCGGGAGGCCTTGGCCCTACACCCCAACACAGAAAAAGCCACTTGGTGAAAAAAAATTCTGATTACACATCTCAAAAGGCTCAGAATATTACTTGCAGAAAAGAACCAATATACATAGGCAAACTCCTTCACAAAAATCACTTCCAGAAAATGGTACTGGTGGCAGATATTTGCAGAAAAGTACACAGGCTGACCTGAAAGATTCAGCTTTTTAAAAAAAAGTGATTTCAACTAATTAAAATTTTTTACTTGAAAATTTAAAAACTACAGAATGCATGAATACATTTTGATGTAAACATTCAAGCCATGCAGAATTACTGTCTCACTTTTCACTCTCTTCCCACAGTTAGGCATCTTTCAATAGTTGGGTGGTTATCCAGACCTTTATGCAGGTCTGTACACATGTATATACGAACATGGTTGTATCTTTCCCACAGATATACACACTGAACAATGATTGGCTTTTCCACTTATTTGTATGTCTTGGAGGTCCTACTCTGTCAAAACAAATAGGTGAACCTCATTCTTTATTAAGTATTTCATAATACAGATATGCAGCTGACCCTTGAAAAATGCATATAACTTTTGATTCCCCTAAAACTTCACTAATAGCCTGCTGTTGACCAGAAGCCTTACTGATAACATAAACAGTTAACACATATTTTGTATACGTATTATATACTTTATTCTTACAATAAAGTACGCTGGAGAAAAGAAAATGTTATTAAGGAAATTGTAAGGAAAATACATTTGTAGAATTTACATGTCAGTGGACTCGCACAGTTGAGCCCTGCGTTGCTCAAGGCCCAACCGTACTACGATTTAGTTAACCATGTCCCTCTTGATAGACATTTAGGACATCCCATTTTTTTGCTACTACAACACTGCAATCGCCATAGTAGCACATGTGTCCTTTTCACAGAGTAAATTCCTAGACTGAACTTGCTAAGTCAAAGGTCATAAACACTCTAGAGCACCCAGTGGCCCTGAGGAAAGACAATGTGTACCTCCACCCTACAGTGTGAACAGTGCTCACTCCTCCAGCTCTGGAGAAAACTGGTTATCATCAGTCTTTTAAGTTTTTGCCAATATGAAGGGCAAAAAAAGTAATTATTTTTACTGTGTATTTACTTGCTTCCTGGAAATAGTTAACGATTTTCAAATATTTATTGACTACATTTCTTATTCAAGGCTATGCCTTTTTATATCCTTTGTTGATTTCCTTTATTGGGCTATATTGTTTCATTATTAGCATGTAAGTTCAGTAAGTATAAAAGAGAAAAGTAGCATAATATAGGAGCCAAGGTAACTCTATCTAAACACACAGCATTCACTCATTCAACAAATATGAGCAACTTCTGTGTTAAGCACCGAGCTAAGCATCCTCTGCAAAACCATTCAAGACAGCAGGGACTCATGATTGAAAGCATGCAAAATTACCAAGAGAAAGCATTTTGTCTTCTGAGAAATCCAATGCTCCACTGCCCTACCCATACCACTTAACAGTTTTAAAATGAAAATAAACATCACACTATAACTTACCTAAAATCTTATCAAAATAATTAAGAAAAGAATCTGCATCAAAAGTGATTGGAGCCTCAGAAGGTTCTCTGCAAGATTAAAGGAAAACAAAAACAATTTATCCTGAACACAACTCTTTGAAACTTTTTCTAAACTAATGCCATTCTGAAGAACTACAAGAACTACCCTCACTTCACTTCCCATGAGAAATATCTAACATTAGAAAAAAAAAAGGTATTTCTCTTTAAAAACCAAACATTTAAAAATTATTGCCCAGGCTGGTATGGCTCAGTGGATTGAATGCTGACCTGCAAACCAAATGGTGGTCAGTTCGATTCCCAGTCAGGGCATATCCCTGGGTTGTGGGCAAGGTCTCCAGTAGGGGGCGCATAAGAGGCAACCACATAGTGATGTTTCTCTCCCTCTCTTTCACCCTCCCTTCCCCTCTCTTTAAAGATAAATAAATAAAACCTTTAAAAAATAAAATAAAATAATAAAAATTATTAAGAACAATACTGGACATAAATTTTAAGCATCTCATGAGCTCCAGAACATCAATACTAATAAAGATATATGTCCTATGCAATTAACAATTCCATCTACCTTATTCCCCATTACTTGCCAAAAGCAACTTCCCATTTCTTCTATAATTTCTTCCTCTGATGAACCCTTATATCCCACCCTTTTGAGTTCAAAGCTTCCAATATGCTTGCAAGTGGGAGACCAGAAGTCCAAGCTTGCTGAGAGTTGGATGTTAAGAGCCCATAAGGCTCTGAGTAAATGCCGAAAGAAGTGCGTGGTTGCCCTAACATCTCAGACAGTGGCTTTTAGATCTGTTGAGTGGTTACTTCAAGGGTTGCAAACGGTAAGGTTACTAGAAACCTGACTCCATATAAGTAAATTATCATGGTACTAGGTACCAAAACAGGGAAACAAAGCAAAATAACAAAGCAGTACAAATCATTTGCTTAAAACAAAAAAGTGTGGGACCAGCAATGATGGGTGACTTCAACATCTCAGTTATAACTATTCAGGGGTGTCCAACCTTTTGGCATCGGGGCATTGGCCCCGATGCCAAACTAGAAGAGTTGTCTTGGGCCACATATTAAATACACAAACACTAACAAAAACTGATGAGCAAAAAAAAAAAAAAAAAAAAAGGTTTTAAGTAAATCCATGATTTTGTGTTGGGCCACATTCATAGCCATCCTGAGCTGCCTAGAGCCCCCAGGCTGTGGATAGGACACCCCCGATAGATAGTTATACTTTAGCACAAATTACCGAGGCAGCTCTGCTCCTTTGTGGGTTGAAACTTTGGATATGAAAGCTTTCATGCTCTTTGAGACCTGAGTTAAGTCATAGTTCTCCTCCTTGGAAATGGAGGGCTCTGGTTCTTTTCTGCCTGCAGCTTCCTGCAGTAGTTGGTCCAACTGGTCTGGTGAGAGATCTAACCACTGGTCATCTGAAAAAGGAGAAAGCATGCTGCCACCACACTCTCGCACACTTACACGAAGGCACTCTCGGAGAAGGCCCCTCTGAGACGTAGTTCTAATTTTTTCTAACCCATCTGCTCTATCCTGGTCCGTCACTTACCATCTTCTGGGGGAAGATTAGCTTCTTCTTTCTTAAGCTCTTCAATATCAAATGGTAATGTCTGTAATAAGGTTAAGATTTCCTCACCTGGGGTCATAGCAAGAGAGCTATAAAAAAATAAAAGACACAAGTATTTTTTAATAACAGCACCAGAATGATAATCACAAAAATACAGTATTTTCTTTTATTTTTTCTTTTTTAAATTATATTTTATTGATTATGCTATTACAGTTGTCCCATTTCTCCCCCATCATTCCCCTCCACCCTGCATACTCCCTCCCACCCACATTCCCCTCTTTAGTTCATGTCCATAAATTCTTTAGCTTCTACTTTTCCCACACTATTCTTGCCCTCCCACTGACTATTTTCTACCCACCATCTAGCTATTTATTCTCTGTAATTTTTCCCCCTCTCTCCTCCTCCCACTCCCCTGTTGCTAACCCTCCATGTGATCCCCATTTCTGTGTTTCTGTTCCTGTTCTATTGTTTGCTTAGTTTCCTTTTGTTTTAGGTGTGGTTGTTAATATCTGTGAGTTTGCTGTCTTTTTACTGTCCTATTTTTTATCTTCTTTTTCTTAGATAAGTCCCTTTAACATTTCATATAATAAGGGCTTGGTGATGATGAACTCCTTGAACTTGACCATATCTGAGAAGCGCTTTATCTTCCCTTCCATTCTAAATGAAAACATTGCTGGATAGAACAATCTTGGATGTAGGTCCTTGACTTTCATGACTTGGAATACTTCTTTCCATCCCCTTCTTGCCTGGAAGGTCTCTTTTGAGAAATCAGCTGACAGTCTGATGGGAACTCCTTTGTAGGTGACTGTCCCCTTATCCCTTGCTACTTCTAGAATTCTCTCCTTCATTTTAATCTTGGCTAATGGAATTATGATGTGCCTTGGTGTGTTCCTCCTCGGGTCCAACTTCTTTGGGACTCTCGGAGGTTCCAGACTTCTTGGAAGTCTATTTCCTTTGCCAGATTGGGGAAGTTCTCCTTTATTATTTGTTCAAATAAGTTTTCCACTTGTTGCTCTTCCTCTTCCCCTTCTGGTTCCCCTATAATTCGGAGGTTGGAACATTTAAAGATGTCCTGGAGGTTCCTAAGCCTCTCCTGATTTTTTTGAATTCCTGTTTCTTCATCCTTTTCTGTTTGTTTGTTTCTTTCTTCCTTCTGGTCCATTCCATTAATTTGAGTCCCAGTTTTCGTCCCATCACTATTGGTTCCCTGCGCGTTTTTCTTCATTTCACTTATTGTAGCCTTTATTTTTTTCATCTAATTTGCAACCAAAATCAACCAATTCTGTGACCTTCCTAATCACCAGTGCTTTGAGCTGTGCATCTGATAGGTTGGCTACCAGTGCTTTGAGCTGTGCATCTGATAGGTTGGCTATCTCTTGGTCGCTTAGATGAGTTAGCTCTGGGGCTTTGATCTGTTCTCCCATTTGAGCCATTTTTGGTTTTAGGTTTGTTTGGGGTTTTTTTTTGGTCTGGTTGCGGCTGTTACATAGTGAGGGGTGGAGCCTTAGGTGTTCACCAGGGCGGGGCAACCCAGTTGCTGGGGTGTGATATTGGGTGTAGGGGTGGGGTTGGAGAAGGAACAGTGGTGCTTGCTCCGCTCTCTCCCGGATTCCAGTCCCTTCCGCCACTTTCCCCAAGCAAATTGGGCCCTTCTGGTGCTGATTTCCATGTGGGTGGGCTTGTGTACTTTCTAGGACCCTGTGGGTCTCTCCAACGAACTCTCCTGTGAGGCTGGGATTCTCTCCCAGCACCTCAACCCCCACAAATGTTTTCAATCAGTGCTTTTAGGCTTTATTTCCTGGCTTTGGGGCCCTGCGCTACGCAGTCTGTCTTGCTGCCCATTTTTGCCTGGTTTATCTGCATGCGAATATGTGACTGTGGTCAGCCACCTTGTGCGCCTCACTTGTTCTGCTTGTTTCCTCCCCGCGCTCAGTAACCACTGCCTGTGTGCCTGGGGTGTGCCAACTGCTGCCTGTGCCCTGGGACCACTAGCCACTGCTTTTTCCTGCAGCAACCCCTCTCTGCCGGCTGCTGACTCCGCTGCTCTTAATGGTCTGGGTGAATCATTTTCAGACTTCCACACAATTCAATTTTCTATCTGTTCTGGTTGGTTTTTTTTTTGGTTCTATATTTTTGTTGTCCTTAATCTTGGTTGTGAGAGGTGGTACAGTGTGTCCACCTATGCCTCCATCTTGGCCAGTAGTAAAATATAGTATTTTAAAGTTGAAAGGAATTACCTAGTCTGATTTGGTTGTAAAATATTTGTTTTAGGATATGGATATTTCTTTTACAAATAAAATTTACCAGGAACTCTATAAAAGGGCTCAAAGAACAACCACTTCATACAGCAGAAAATCATGAACAAAATCAACAGGCAACCTACTAAATGGGAGAAAGTTTATGCAGCCATGTTACCTGATAAGAGCTTAGCATGCAAAATATTTACAGAACTCATACAACTCAAAAGCAAAAAACACAAAGTCCCAAAACAAAAACAAGGAGACAATCTAATTAAAGAATGCGCAGAGGAGGAAAGAAAGAAATAAAATTGTCATTGTTTGCAGATGATATGATACCCAAGAGAGAACCGTAAAGATTCCACCAAAAAACTAGAACTGATAAATGGATTCAGTAATGTAGCAGGATACAAAATAAATACCTAGAAATATGTTGTATTTTTATACACTAGTAATGAACTATCAGAATAGGAAACTAAGAAAATAATACCATTTACAACTGCACCAGAAAAAATACCTACGGCCCTGGCTGTGTGGCTCAGTGAACTGAGTACTGACCTGCAAACCAAAAGGCCACCAGTTCAATTCTCAGTCAGGGCACATGCTTGGGTTTCGGGCCAGGTCCCCATTTGGGGGTGTGGGAGAAGCAACCAATCAATGTAGTATCTCTGGCATATGGATGTTCCTCTCCCTTTTTCTCCCTCCCTTCTCCTGTCTCTAAAAATAAATAAATAAAATTTTCAAAAATTAAAGATAAAAAAAATCTACAAATGAATTTAACCAAGGATATAAAACACCTGTATTCAGAAAATTATAAAACACTGAAGAAAGAAATGAAAGAAGATATAAAAAAGTAGAAGCACATATGATATTCATGGATAGAAAGAATTAACATTATTGAAATATCTATACTTCCCAAAGCAGTGTATAGATTCAACACAATTCCTATCAAGATACCAATGGCATATTTCAAAGAACTAGAACAAATATTCCAAAAATTTGTGGAACCAAAAAAGAGCCCAAATAGCCATAGCAATCTTAGAAAGAGGAACAAAGTTGGAAGAATCATGCTACCTGATATCAAACTATACTACAAAACAGCATGGTTCTGGCATAAAAAATAGACACATACATCAATGGAACAAAACAGACAACCCAAAAAGAAACCCAGGCATTTCTGGTCAATTAATATTTGACAAAGGAGGCAAGAATGTAAAAGATAGTCTATTCAATAAATGGTGTTGGGAATATTGGACAAATACATGCAAAAAAATAAAACTAGGCCACCTTACATTACACACAAAAATAAAGTCAAAATGGATTAAACTTGAATATTAAACTTGAAAGCATAAAAATCCTAGAAGAATCTTGGACATTTCTTGTAGCAATATATTTTCAATAGTTCCTTGGGTAAGGGAAATGAAAGAAAAAATGAACAATGGGACTATGTCAAACTGGAAAGTTTTTGCACAGCGAAGGAAACCATCAATAAAATGAAAAGACAACCCACTAAATGTGAGAACAAACTTGCCAATGATATATCTGCTAAGGCTTAATATCCAAAATTTACAGAGAACTTATAAAACTCAACACCCAATAAGCAATCCAATTAAAAAATGCTCAAAGGAGCTGAATAGACACTTCTCCAAAGAGGACATACAGATGGCCAACAGACATATGAAAAGATGTTCAGCATCACTAATCATCAGAGAAATGCAAATTAAAACCACAATGAGGTATTCCCTCCTACTTGTCAGAATGGGTATCACCAGTAAATTAACAAACAAGTGTTGGGGAGGATGTGGAGAAAGGAGCACTCCCCTGCACTGTTGGTGGGAATGCAGACTGGTGCAGCTACTGTGGGAAGCAGTATGGAGATGCCTCAAAAAATTAAAAATGGATCTGCCTTATGACCCAGTGATTCCACTTCTGGGAATTTATCCAAAGAAACCCAAAACACTAATTCAAAAGAATATATGCGCCCCTATGTTCATTGCAGCATTATTCACAATAGCCAAGATACAGAAGCAGCCCAAGTGTCCATCAGTAGATAAGCGGATAAAAAGGCTGTGGTACATTTACACAATGGAATACTACTCATCCATAAAAAGTAAGGAAATCTTACCTTTTGCTATAGCATGGATGGACCTGGTGAGTACTAAGCTAAGTGAAATAAGCCAGTCAGAGAAATACAAGTACTATATGATTTCATTTATATGTGGAATCTAAAAAAATAAACTGACAAACAGAATAGAAATAGGCATAGAGAGAACTCACCAATATCTGTTAGAGGGGAGGGGGATTGCAGGGCTGGGTGAAAAAGTTGAGGGGATTAAGCAAAAAAAACAAAAATGAAAAACAAAAAGACCAAAAAAAAAAACCCTCATAAACACAGATAATAGTATGCTGAGTCTCAGAGGGAAAGGGGGTAGGAGTAGGTAAAAGATATGGAAGATATAGTGGGGGTAAATGGTGATGGAATGAGACTTGACTTGGGGTGGTGAACACACAGTACAATATGCAGATGATGTATTATAGAACTGTACACCTGAAACCCATAGAATTTTATTAAACAATGTCACCCCAATAAATTTAATAAAAAGTTTTAAAGAGTGGGCACAGGAACTGAACAGATATTTTTCCAAAGACATATACATGGTGAACAGGTATCTAAAAAGATGCTCAATATCACTAGTCATCAGGAAAATGCAAATCATTACCTCATTAGAATGGCTATCATCAAAAAGACAAGAAGCAACAAGTGTTGGTGGGGATGTGGAGAAAAGAGAAGCCTCATGCACTGTTGGTGGGAATGTAAATTGGTGCAACCACTATAGAACACAGTATGGAGGCTCCTCAAAAATTAAAAATAGAACTGCCATATGATCCAGCAACTGCACTTCTGGGTATTTATCCAAAGGAAATGAAAACAGGATATTAGAGATACAGCTGCACTCTCATGTTCATTGCTGCATCATTCACAATAGCCAAGACAGAGAAACAACCTCGGTGTCTATCAACAGATGAATAGATAAAGAAGATGTGATATGTTATATACAGACATGGAGTATCATTCAGCCTTGAGAGAGACAGAAATCCTGCCATTAGCAACAACATGGATGGACTTTGAGGGTGTTATGCTAAGTGGAATAAGCCAGACAGAGAAAGACAAGTACTGTAGGGTGAGTTATATGTGGAATTTAACAACAACAACAAAAAGCCCAACTCATGGAAACACAGAGGAGAAAAGGGGATGCCAGGGACCAAGGGGTGAGGTAGAAATGGGGGTGGCTGGAAGAAGGGTAAACTCCGCTGTAAGATGACTGTAGGCTAAACATTATGAATGAAGTTGATAGCACTGTATTAGTAACTGAAATCTGCTAAGATATCAGAAATTAAATTCTCTCACTGAAAATAAATTAATAAAGTGAGGTGATGGGTGTGTTTTTCCCATCACCTCACTTTCGCAAAGTATTTATATGTCATCAAACATACACTTTAAATATCTCAGAGTTTTATTGGCCAAGCACAGCTCAGTGATGCTGACGGAAAGAAACAACCTGCTGTGACTGGGATGAAGGCTGGAGGCTCAGAGAACCGCTGGCCCTGCCCTCCCCGCTGGCTGTGCAGCCAGCCCTGAGCAAGATCACGAAGTGGCTGATCTAGTACAATGACTCCTTCAATTTATATGTATATTACATGCTAGGAAAAGAAAACCCAGAGGGAAGTATGCACAAAAACTAATCTAACATGTATTATATGCTAAGATAGTGCTTTAAATGCATTTTCTTATTTAGTCCTCCAGTTACTAGGCTGTTTTAAAGATGAAAACTCCAGAGCCCAGAGAAGTTCCATAACTTTTGCAAGGTCTTTTATCTGGACAGAGCAAAGGCTTCAAATCAAGTCTTCTGGTACTGTTTTGTGCCCTTTCTACTACAAACTGATAAGGAAATATGCACAGATTATTTTTATGAGTGAGTTATTTATGATGGTGATGTGACTTACATAAATTGATGGAACCTTGTCTGTACTATTTAGAAAAGAGCAAATCAAGTTATATAATGAACTTGCATTTATTTGATAAACACTTGCATACGTCCCTAAATCACATGGGTGATAAAAATACTATCCCTACTCTATATTATGTAACTATTACTAGGGAAGAAAAAATATATACAAATAATCATAATAAATTACAAACTGTAAGTCATACAGGAATACTAAATGCTACGGAGCATCATAGGAGAAGATAATTACATTCACAGAGATGAAGGCACAGAGGTTAAAAAAAGGGAGAGAGAGAATGGAAGTAGTTGGGTTAGGCCTTAAAAAATGGGGAGGATTTTAACAAGTAAAACAGGGTAGAGAAACTAGGCAACAGGAAAAATGGGCATTTGTACTGAGGCAGAGAAGTGAGGAACATGTTCAGAGAGCAAGCGGCACTGAGATCAGCTTCGGCACGGAGACAAGGCTGAGCAGATGCACCAGGATGGGAGCGCAGTGAGCCTAAAGTGCCTAGGAAATTTGTGGGTGATCAATGATGACTTTTTTGCTATTTTTAATTTAGTTTTAAGAGATTTAAACAATACAGACTAATTCAAAGGATAATATAACAATTGTCCGTATTTCTACCACCCAGAATTATAATATTGTTATATTTACTTTTAGTCTAAATGTATGATTACATTTACACATTTAACATAAAATATTAAACTAGTAACATGTATACGTACTCAAAAAAATCATAGATAAGACGAAAGTTCCCCACGACGACCGCCACTCCCAGCCCCAGTCCGCGCTCTGCTGCTCTAACAAGTGTGGTTCTGGCCCACCACGTTTCTACGTTGCATTTGCTTCTGTTCTCTTCACCTGGAACGTTATTACTCCCACAAACACCTATTTGCCTCACTCCCTCACTTCAGTCAGGTCTGTTCTCATCAGAAAGGGCTCCTTGACCAACTTAGCTAAAATAGCAGCCTCCACCTCTCTTCCTACACACAGCATTTTCTTCAAAGTGCTTATCACCACCTAATATCATATAGTGGTTTGTTGTCTTGCTCCTACACTACTATATAAGCTCTATAAGGACAGGGAAACTCTGGGTTCACTTGGATCCCCAGTGTCTGGAATAGTGTATAGCACATGAGATATTCAAATGTATTTGTTGAATAAGTGAATATAAATGTGTATTTTAACTGGGGACAATTTTGTCCCCCAGGGGACATTTGACAATGTATGGCGACACTTTCAGTTGTCACAACTGGAGATGGAGGGAGTCTGACTGGTATTTACTGGTCAGAGGCCAGGGATGGTGCTAAACATCCTACAATGCACAGGAGAGTCACTTACAACAAAGAATATCTGGTCCAAAATGTAAACAGTGCCAAGATGGTGAAATCCTTAATGAGACTGATGCCTATTTAGCTAAACTCTAGATAACTGATGGGAGGTTAGTCCATCATATAAACACATTGCCATTCATATATCTGCTATTGATGGACACTCAGATTGCATGTGATTTTTCACTATCACTCTCACACTTTTTGGAGAGGGGAGGCAAATGATTAAAGATTTATTTCAAATAGATTCTCCTGGCTGTAAAGTTGAGTTGGAAGAGAAGAGTTACTAGAGGTTGAGAAACAAGTAGAAAATGCCACAGTTCAAGAAATAAGTAGCTTGGCAGGAAGAAAGGGGAATGCAGGACACAAGATAATTGACAGGACCTAGGGACTCAGATCTAAGGACGGCCAGGCCTGGGTGATGGGGAGGCTCATGGTACTATGAAAAGCCAGTGGGGCCCCAACCAGATGGCTCAGCAGGTTGGAGTGTTGCCCCACACAGCAAAAAGTTGTGGGTTTGGTCCTGAGTCAGGGCTAATAACTGGTTGCAGGTCCGACCACCCATCATGGGTGGGAAGCAACCAATTTCTCTCTCTCTTCCTCTTGCTCTCTAAAATCAATAACATATTCCAGGGTGAGAATTAAGAAAAGAAAAAAGACAATGGGAAGCAGTTTATGATATTAATTAAGCTATTTAAAAAACTGGAAATTCAATAATAGGTCTGGAAGAAGATGTCAGTTTGGTTTTAAACTGTTTACAAATTATCCTGGTTTACGGAATAAATGCCTCTTCTGGAACATAATTAAAATTTTAGACACTTAAGCAATTTGCAATTTTTTGCCAGTAGCAAAAATGTTGAGTAAATTATGGTACACTCATTTGCTGAAATGTACAACTATTTAGTTATGTTTATAAAGACATTTTTAATGTCATGGGAAAATATAAGTTCATAATGAGTAAAAATTATGCACAGGACACAAAATTTCTATACAGCACAAAAATTTTTAAAAAATTAACTGGGCCTGGCTGGTGTAGCTCAGTGGATTGAGCGCGAGCCTGTGAACCAAAGGATCATGGTCCGATTCCCAGTCAGGGCACATGCCTGGGCTGCAGGCCAGTTCCCAGTAGGGGATGCATGAGAGGCAACCACACATTGATGTTTCTCTCCCTCTCTCCTTCCCTTCCCCTCCAGAGATAAAGTAGATAAAATCTTAAAAAAAAATTAACTGGGGCCCTGGCTAATATAGCTCAGTGGATTGAATAAATTAATATAATGGTGTCTTATATTCATTTCAATTAAGTGCTGGACCACAAAGAAAAGGATCACCAGTTGAATTCCCAGTTAGGACACATGTCTGAGTTGCAGGCCAGGTCCCCAGTTGGGGGCGCGGAAGGGGCAACCACACATTGATGTTTCTCTCCCTTTCTCCCTCTCTTCCCCTAAAAGAAAAATCAGCTGGGTATGGGGGGAAAATCCTGGAAGGTAGTAGGTTAAAATGATAATAGTGGATGTGTATAAAATTTTTCTCTTAAATCTTTTTATATTTGCTGTAATGACTGTATATGTTACTTTTATAACAACAACAAACTTTCTTATCTAAAAGGAAGAACTACCCAACCACCAATCTATCTTACTGTGTGCAAGGAGTCCTAATTCTGCTACAGGAGTCTAATTTCTTACCGTTTCTCAAACCCAAGACTACAAGGTGACAGTTCTTGGCAGAGGAGTGGCCTCCTAAAGACAGAGAGGAACCACCTGGGGGAGATTCTCTAACAGTGAGAGCTGCCCTCCTTCCGCTCCTGGCTCTATTTCCCTAGTTTCCTTAAGTGATACACTAAGAAGTCACCGTCTTGCCAATTACTGCCATAAAACTGATAGAAATGGGACAAAGATGTCCCTAGACACTTATGAAAGAGTAAGGACTGCTGTAAAGTCATTACCATCTCATAGACAACAGAGGTCAGTATCTCTTAGCATCAACTTTGCTTTAAGCAGTCTTCAAAGAACATTCTATTACACAAATATACGTGATATGTGGTGGTTGAAATGTTGACAAAATGCACAGGGTTCAAAACCAGATCAGTCTGACTTTTAAAAAAAGCCCACAAAAAGCACGCACACACACACACAGACACACACACACACACAGCCTGAGGCCCCCATAGCATATACAAAGCTATTTCTTTCATGTTGATTAATAGCTTTAAGTATTTCATTTCAATTCCGCAAACATAAATTAAATTTTTTCCACTACTCAACTTCTGACCTTTGATTCCTCAGCCCAATAAGACTTTCTGTTTGAGTTGTGCTTTCCTGACAAGGAGGTACCCTCAGAGACAACTCACATAATGTGGACCTCAACAATTGTGATTTTCTTCTCTCAAGGGTCCTATTCCCTCCAACTTTTGCCTGCTTTTGCTGTCCTCCAGTGTCTTGAAATAACTTATTGTTTATATTCTGTCCAGGGTTTATAACTGTAATGGGAAGGGAGTAAGTCTGATATGTTACTCCACCATTACCAGAACTGAAACTCAACTTCATTAAATTTTTTAAAATATATTTTATTGATTTTGCTATTACAGTTGTCCCATTTCCCCCCCTTAATTCCCCTCCACCCTGCACACCCCCTCCCACCCACATTCCCCCCCTTTAGTTCATGTCCATGTGTCATAAGTTCTTCAGCTTCTACATTTCCCACACTATTCTTGCCCTCCCCCTGTCTATTTTCTACCCACCGTCTATGCTACTTATTCTCTATACCTTTACCCCTCTCTCCTCCTCCCACTCCCCTGTTGCTAACCCTCCATGTGATCTCCATTTCTGTGGTTCTGCTCCTGTGCTAGTGTTTGCTTAGTTTCCTTTTGTTTTAGGTGTGGTTGGTAATATCTGTGAGTTGCTGTCTTTTTACTGTCATATTTTTTATCTTCTTTTTCTTAGATAAGTTCCTTTAACATTTCACATAATAAGGGCTTGATGACGATGAACTCCTTTAACTTGACCTTATCTGAGAAGCACTTTATCTACCCTTCTATTCTAAATGAAAGCTTTGCTGGATAGAGCAATCTTGGATGTAGGTCCTTGCCTTTCATGACTTGGAATACTTCTTTCCATCCCCTTCTTGCCTGGAAGGTCTCTTTTGAGAAATCAGCTGACAGTCTGATGGGAACTCCTTTGTAGGTGACTGTGCCCTTATCCTTGCTGCTTCTAGAATTCTCTCCTTCATTTTAATCTTGGCTAATGGAATTATGATGTGCCTTGGTGTGTTCCTCCCTGGGTCCACCTTCTTCGGGACTCTCTGAGCTTCCTGGACTTCCTGGTAGTCTATTTCCTTTGCCAGATTGGGGAAGTTCTCCTTTATTATTTGTTCAAATAAGTTTTCCAGTGGTTGCTCTTCTTCTTCCCTTTCTGGTACCCCTATAATTCAGATGTTGGGATGTTTAAAGATGTCCTGGAGGTTCCTAAGCCTCTCCTCATTTTTTTGAATTCTTGTTTCTTCCTTCTTTTCTGTTTGGTTGTTTCCTTCTTCCTTCTGGTCCACTCCATTGATTTGAGTCCCAGTTTTCCTCCTATCACTATTGGTTCCCTGTGCCTTTTCCTTCATTTTACTTATTGTAGCCTTCATTTTTTCATCTAATTTGCAACCAAAATCAACTAATTCTGTGAGCATCGTGATCATCAGTGCTTTGAACTGTGCATCTGATAGGCTGGCTATCTCTTCGTTGCTTAGGCGTATTTGCTCCGGGGCTTTGATCTGTTCTTCCAATTGGGCCATTCTCAAAAATTTTTTTTGGTCTGGTTGCAGCTGTTATGTATGAGGGGCAGAGCCTTAGGTGTTCACCAGGGTGGGGAAACCCAGTTGCTGGGTTGTGATGCTGTATGTGGGGTGGGGTCAGAGAGGGAACAATGGCGCTTGATCTACTCTCTCTTGTATTCCAGTCCCTTCCACCGCTTCCCACAAGCAAATTGGGCCCTTCTGGTTCCCGGACGGGTGGGCTTATGTACGTTCTAGGACCCTGTGGGTCTCTCCAATGAACTCTCCTGTGAGGATGGGAGTCTATCCAAGCACCTCAACTCCCACAGGTGTTTTCAATCAGTGTTTTGAAGCTTTATTTCCCCATGCTGGGGCCCTGGGTTACAAGGTCTCCCCAATTTCACCTGGTTTATCTGCACGCGAATGTGGGACAGAGGTCAGCCAGCCACCTTGCACGCCTCACTGGGTTTGCCCGTTGCCACCCTGTGCCCAGGGTCTTCCAGCTGCTGCCTGCGTGCCCGGTCCACCAGCCACTGCTTTTTCCTGCTGCGACCCCTCTCTGTCAGCTGCCAACTCTGCCCCTCTTACTGGTCTGGATGAATGTGTCCATTTTATCTCCTTGGTTGTTGGACTTCCGTACAGTTCAATTTTCTGTCAGTTCTGGTTGTTTTTTTGTTTCTAAATTTTTGTTGTCCTTAATTTTGGTTGTGCAAGGGGGCACAGTGTGTCTACCTATGCCTCCATCTTGGCCAGAAGTCAACTTCATTAAATTCTAAAGGGGTGCCATTCCTTCCAACCCTGTATTCACTTCTTTCCTCCCCCAGGAGATGTATGGCAGGTTGGAATGGTTTTGATCTGGAAACTGAATGCCTGTTTCATCCTGTGTTTTAGACCCACCTAGAGCAGCTAAACACAGCCAGAACTACAGGAATTACTAAGCACACAGCTCAACACCAGACTGCCTGAGTTTGAATCCTAGGTCTGTCACTTATTAGCTCTGTGACCTCTGGCAAATTACTTAATCTCTCTTGGTCTCGGCTTCTCAGCTGTAAACAGAGAACAATAACAACCAACTGTACTTGTTTTACAGGACTGAAAGGGGGAATTAAACAAGTTTAAAGCAGCCTGCACTTCAGGCACTCAATGAACGTTAGCCACTGTGTGAAGATAACAATCGTGACCAGTACCTCTTCTTCTCCAGCCCCAGCCCCTTTAGTAATCATGGTCCTTGCCAGTAACTGTTGAAATATGTAAACTCCAACTTTTGTGACTATCCTTAAAAGTATTTCCTTAACCTCTGCTGCCATGATGAAGTAGTGATAAACTCACCTTTCTGGTCGGTTTACTGAGAGTTGGAAGTAATTCTTTGCCATCTCTAGTCTTTCCTGGTATTGTGCAGAACCTTCTATCAGTCCCTAAAAAAATTATAATGGCCTATGAGAACACTGTTTGCATGATGTCATTAAAATGACCTGCTTACTAATGAATTTCATGGAGGCGGTGCCTGATATGTTGTTCAGGAATCCTGAGGCCTAAGCCCTAGTCACTGTTTTGGCATTAATACACCTGCTTGAGCTCCGGTTCCTTCAAAGACATGGACTAGGCTAGATGTAGCAGCTCCTAATCCTTTTCACGATTAAGGGCTTCTTTCCAGTTTGAAAGGTTTTCTACCATTTTCTATTATTTAATTAGTTATTAAGAAATAATTAATTAATTAGTAGTTAACTGATAAAACTAAGTACAAATAGAACCAAAACGCAGCATAGTTCCACCTTAACTATCATTTGTTCTTCACATACATGTTTATAGTGGCATTCATACTTTGTATTTTACACTCATTAAAAAATACATACTATAATATAAGCACTTCTCCATATTGCTACGCAGTCTTTATAATCATCAAATTCTTACGAACTTTTCTATTTCTTGGATGTTTCCTTAAAATAGATTTCAATTATACAATTCTACAACACACCATCTGTATATTGTATTGTGTGTTTATCACCCAAGTTAAGTCTCCTCCCACCACCATTTATCCCCCCTTTACCTCCTTCTACCTCCTCCCACCCCCTCTTCTCTCTGGCAATCACCATACCGTTGTCTCTACTATAACCGCAGGGCAGTAAATCACTGGACCACAGGACTGTAAATCACTGGCTTGATTTTCCCTAGGTAGTACAATTTTAAAAATGCATTGCAAGTCCTACCTTAAAGTAATCATTCTTTTTCAGACTGTCAAGGAAGCCAGCCCACAGCGGTGAGGCAGTCACATGGGACTTCTTGGAGTCAGGAAAATGTGGGCTACATCTGGAGCATAGAATCTCAAATCCATGTGCCTAGATGGGACAGATAATAGTTTTATTACCAGGTTCCTTTCTTTCCATTTAGCCACACTCAAGAATCAGGTAACTGGACACATGGAAATGTGGACATTTATAACATTATTGGAATTTTATGAAAAATCTGACTTTATTTCCAAGTTTCCTAATCTCCGCAGATTACTAAAAATTACAAAGGGAAAGCAAATAATGCAAAACAAGAATTCTTGTTACCTTCAAAGAGATTTCTTTTCTTGATTATTGAACTAGAATTTAAATTTATTTCTTATTTGCTTAACAAAGGTTTGCATGCCCTGGTTGGGCAGCTCAGTTGGTTGGGACATTGTCCTATACACCAAGGTTGTGGGCTCGATTCCTGGTCGAGCACATACCTAGCTTGCAGGTTTGATCCCTGATTGGGGCATACATGGGAGGCAACTGATCAAGGTTTCTCTCCCACCTTGATGTTTTTTTGTATCTCCCTTCCTCTCTCTAAAAAAATCAATGAACATATCCTTGGTTGAGGATTAAAAAAAAAAAGACTTGCAGGCTTTTTGTTTGACAGAAATTATAAATGAATTGAGCATGGTCTCAGACATAGTAAAGTGAAAAAATCACTTCATCTTAAGAGTCCTTTCATTAAAAAATACAGTAAATGCATGTGGCAAGATAATTCAAACACAGAGCTTCCCTAATCACTCTGAAGGAAGCTACTGTTTCCAGTTTCTTAGCGTGTGTCTGAGTGTGTATTCCCTCCTACTCCACCCCTTTTGTCACTAAGTGTTTTCATTTAGTTACATGCCTTGGAGATCATTTTATATGCGAACACATAAATTTATCCATCTCACTTCACAGATATATAGTAACTTATCTATTTCCCTACTAAGAGACATTTGGGTAATTTTCAATCTGTTGCTACTACAAACATGCTGTCATGAATACCCTTGTTTGCCTTTGTGCACATGTGAAATACATGGAGGGTAAATGTCTAGACATGAAGATGCTGAGCAGAAGGTCTGTGTATTTTATTTATTTATTTATTTATTTAATCTTCACCTGAGGATATTTTTTCATTGCTGTTTTGAGAGCGAGAGAAAGACAGAAGCAGCAATTGGCTGCCTCATGTATGTTCCCCAACCGGGGATTGAACCTGCAACCTATGCATGTGCCTTGATGGGGAATCAAACCTGCAACATTCCAGTGTATAGGAAGATGCTCCAATCATCCAACCGAGCCACACCAGCCAGGGCAGGTTTGTGCATTTCAAGTGTTGATGGATACTGACAAATTGTTCTAAGACACAAATCAATTTATAGTACCATCAGTGATGTTTGATAATATTATCTCTTCACGTATTTTCACCAATTCAGTGTACATTATCAAACGTTTTGATACTTGCCAATCAAATGGTGAAAATACTATTTTATAGCTTTAAATTACATTTATTTTATTACATGAGCAAGGGTGAACATATTTCATATGTTTAGATTAAAAATCAGTGGTATTTCCTTTTCTCTGGGCTATTTCCTATCTCTGGGCTATGTTTCTGAACATTTTTTATTAATTGATTAGTAACTCTAATCATATTAACTTGTAAGAACTCTCTATATAAGAAAATTCAGCTTTGTCATTTAAATTGAAAATGCAATACTTTCTCCATGTTTACTTTCTTTTGATTTTATTTATGGAATTTTTCCTTTCCACATGTAATCAAATTTGTCAATCTCTTCTTTTCTAGCTTCTGGTCTGAAGTCATGGTTAGAAGGCCTTTCCTACTCAGATTATAAAAATTTCTCCTGTGTTTTCTTCAAATTTTATGGTTTCATATCGTTCATTTAAATATTTAGTCCAACCGTAGTTTACTTTGGTATAGGTGTGGGGGAATCAACTTTAATATTCAGATGGCTTCACAGTTGTTTACCATCATTTACGGAATAATCCATTTTTCCTTCTTATTTGAAATGTCACATTTTACTACATTTACACATAAATTGGGTATATTTCTAGAGTTTATATGCTGTGCCATTATTCTCTTGAGAGCAATTATATATTTAGGAAGAAAATAAAATTTTCTGGTTCAACTTTACCAACTTCATGCCTAACTCATGGGCTCGGTACTGGGGATGAGATGGAGGAGGCAGCCTGTACCCGCTCCGCCGGTCTGGCACAAACCTTTGTTGCATCAGCTGTGCATACAGACATTTAGTAAAGGTGACCTGGACAACGAAACACAAAAGACATGAGTCTTTTCTTGAAATTAAAAATTTGAATATTATTTCATAGTTAATAACAGTAACTTCATTCATGAGCTTCACATTCACATGAAATGCAAAGATTCAACCTATTCACTGCCAATATTTTTTTAGTAACAGCTTGAGATATAATTCACATATCATAAAATTTACCTTTACTGTCTGCTTTTGAGTTACCAATAATGAAATTATTATCATTAGTTACATTATACGGCAATTTTGATGGGTAGAAGATAAAAAAATTCTTAATTCACAAAAAGAAATGATATGTTTTATGTTAAGAAAATTATTATTCAAATAGGAAAAATATGGTCAGAAATAGCTAGGAAACATTGAGATACAAAATAGGAAGTCAGGTCTCTTGAAATCTTTCTCACTGGATGTAAAACTAAAAAATGGATATTAACTTGCCATGAGGAAACAAGAGTATTTCCAATTTCTTCTGTGAACAATTAAGAAACACTCAACTCTCCATTGAGACAAACTAAATGACCAAGAGTGATATCTTACCGACGTCATTATTCGTGTTTCAGGCAAGAATGTCTTGAAAACACGACAGGCTCGCAGGTCAACGGGGTCCCGCAGGTAAAATGCCTGGACCCCTGCAGCCACCAGCCTGGGCCTCTGCTTTAGCACCGCTGTGATGCCGGCTGGAAGGAAGCAGTGAGCCCGATGAAGGGAGGCTTGAATTTTCTCTGGGTATCTGTGACAAGTAACATATTGCTTTTATTTTATGATGTGTAAATATACATCTTGTCTCGGTTCATCAACAGATGTGAAGAGTGACAAAAGAGGTAAAGATAAAAATACTATGTATATTAAAAACTGCAGAAAAGAGGAAGCGGGAAAGAGAAGAAGTGGGAGGAAATGGCAAATTTCAAAAAGGGATTAAGTTGGTTCAATAAAAACAAAACAAAAACTCCACCATAGTTGGAAATGGACAAAATAGAAGTTTATTCTTCTAAAAAAATGGTACCAAATATACTGAAACAAAGCTAAAAAGGTTTTTAATATTGTTAAGACCTGAGTGGTGATAAACATTTAATAGCTACTCAAATCTGAATGGCTGAACTAATATGTTATTAGACTTGGGCCTTTTCTGCTGAATAGAAGCTGAAGCATTCCACATGGGTAAGAATCCCACATACAGCCCAGAACTACTGAAAAACCCAAGCACACTGTGCTCCCTTAAGTTTTCATTTCTAAAGGTCTGAACATTTTTATTTATGGATATAAATAATACTTAGCCACAATAGTTAAGGTAAATAATATTAAAAGGTTGGGACTGGATTATAACACTTTTAAATGGTAATTAAAAGTTATATGTTTCCTGATTTTAAAATACATAAATATAATTTGTTAGTCAATTTCACGAAGGATAATGACAGAAACTAGCATTACTCTAGGTGAAAGAAAGTCTACAGTCAGTGAGAAACTTGAACTGCACTAAGTATAAGGCTCCTTGACTAGCAATGAAAGTGTTATTGTTTTACCCTCTGATGCGCCTATTCACAGCAGCTTGTACAGATTCTGACGCCGGAATTTTTTCTGAGTGTGTTGAGATTATGTTCAATGCTTGTGGGATTGTTGGGGGTGTAATGGTTGACCAGGATGCTGCTCCAGGTTTCCTGGGTGCAGGAATAATGCACAGCTCCCCACGGCAGAAAAACACCTGCAAAATGATACATTTTAATTTTCATACTAGGCACTGATAAACTCTAGGTCCACATTAAAAATGTTGCAACATGATTTTATCCCCCTAAATCTTCCAAATTTGTAAATACTTACCCTATTAGCACTATTATCAGGATCCAACCATTTAGGGAGAAAGTCAGCAGCTTCTATTAACAAGAACTCACCATCATTGTCTTCAATCCTAATGGGAAAAAAGTTCCAATTCTGCATTCATAAAGCACTTATTTGCTAATAATTGAACAGAGTTTTCTTATACTTTTCTCATTCTAATATACTTTTTCATTCATCTTAGTACCTAAGTATATACCATGTGTAGATTGCTATAATAAAGTAAATGCTTATGATACCAGTAGGCACTGAAGGAAACTGTAAGACTGTATGCAGGAGTTGGCGATAAGATAAACATATAAATAAATAACAGTAGACAAAAATCTTTAAAAAAATACAAAGTACTGGGACTTCCGGCCAAGATGGAAAGCGTAGGTGGACACACTGCGCCTCCTCTCACAACCAAGATTAAGGACAACAAAAATATAGAAACAAAAATAACCCAAAAAAACCCAACCAGAATGGATAGAGGATTGAATTGTATGGAAGTCCAACAACAATTCACCCAGACTAGTAAGAGGGGCAGAGTCGGTGGCTGGCAGAGAGGGGTCGTGGCAGGAAGAAGCAGTAGCTGGTGGTCCCGGGCACGCAGGCGGTGGTTACTGAGCGCAGGGAGGCAGCGAGCAGACCAAGCGAGGCACACAAGGTGGCTGACCGCGGTCACACATTTGCACGCAGATAAGCCAGGTGAAAACGGGCAGTGAGACGGACAGCATAGCAGCTCCAGGAAATAGAGCCTAAAGGGCACCGATTGAGAACACTTGTGGGGGTTGGGGTGCCGGAGGGAGTCCCAGCCTCACGGGAGAGTCCACAGGATCCTGGAACGTGCACGAGCCTGCCCACATGGAGATCAGCGCCAGAGGGGCTCAGTTTGCTTGGGGAAAGCAGCGGAAGGTACTAGAATCTGAGAGAGAGTGGAGCAGGCACCACTGTTGCCTCTCGGACCCTGCCCCCACATCCAGCATCACAACCAAGCGACTGGGTTGCCCCACCCTGGTGAACACCTAAGGCTCCTCCCCTCACTATGTAACAGCGGTGACCAGACCCGAAAACAAACAAACAAACAAACAAAACCAAGGATGTCTCAAACAGGAGAACAGATCAAAGCCCTAGAGCCAATTCATCTAAGCAACCAAGAGGTAGCCAACCTATCAGATGCACAGCTCAAGGCACTGGTGAAGAGAAAGCTCACAGAACTGGTTGATTTTGCTCACAAATTAGATGAAAAAATGATGGCTACAATAAGTGAAATGAAGACAAACGCACAGGGAACCAATAGTGATGGGAGGAAAACTGGGACTCAAATCAATGGAGGGGACCAGAAGGAAGAAATAAACATCCAGTCAGAAAAGAATGAAGAAACAAGAATTCAAAAAAATGAGGAGAGGCTTAGGAACCTCTAGGACATCTTTAAACGTTCCAACATCTGAATTATAGAGGTACTAGAAGGGGAAGAAGAAGAGCAACAAGTGGAAAACTTATCTGAACAAATAATAAAGTAGAACTTCCCCAATCTGGCAAAGGAAATAGACTTTCAGGAAGTCCAGGAAGCTCAGAGAGTCCCAAAGAAGTTGGACCCAAGGAGGAACACACCAAGGCACATCATAATTACATTAGCTAAGATTAAAATGAAGGAGAGAATTCTAGAAGCAGCAAGGGATAAGGGCATAGTCACCTACAAAGGAGTTCCCATCAGACTGTCAGCTGATTTCTCAAAAGAGACCTTCCAGGCAAGAAGGGGCTGGAAAGAAGTATTCCAAGTCATGAAAGTCAAGGACCTACATCCAAGATTACTCTATCCAGTAAAACTGTCATTCAGAATGGAAGGGAAGATAAAGCGCTTCTCAGATAAGGTCAAGTTCAAGGAGTTCATCATCACCAAGCACTTATTATATGAAATGTTAAAGGGACTTATCTAAGAAAAAGAAGATAAAAAATAGGACAGTAAAGACAGCAAACCCACGGATATTAACAACCACACCTAAAACAAAAGCAAACTAAGCAAACAGCTAGAACAGGAGCAGAAACACAGAAATGGAGATCACATGGAGGGTTAGCAACAGGGGAGAGGGAAGAGGAGAAAGGGAGAAAAGGTACAGAGAATAAGTAGCATAGACGGTGGGTAGAAAATAGACAGGGGGAGGGCAAGAACAGTGTGGGAAATGTAGAAGCTAAAGAATGTATGACACATGGGCATGAACTAAAGGGGGGAATGTGGGTGGGAGGGGGTGAGCAGGGTGGAGGGGAATGAAGGGGGGGAATGGGACAACTGTAATAGCATAATCAATAAAATATATTAAAAAAAAGAAGTTACACAATGAAAAACCTTTTTACTTGTGTCCCTATCTGCCAAACTCATACCCTTCCACCACTGTTATTTCTTATTTATCTTTCTAGAGTTTGCTTATGCATAATCTGGCTAACAGGAATATAAATTATTTTCTTCTCTTGTCACACGAAAGGTAGCATATTATATATATGGTTGTAGGTTTTTTAATGGGTGGAAATGGAGGGAGAAAAGGAGAGATGTTTTTTGCAGAAGGAATACCATGAGCGAAACCATGGAGGTGGCAATGGTGATGGAAGGAGACCTGACTTGGGGTGGTGAACACATAAAACAATACACAGATGATGTGTTATGGAACTGTGCACCTGAGACCTATATCATTTTATTAACCAACATTGCCCCAATAAATTCAATTTAAAAAAACACAGAAGTGGCAACTGAAGGTGGATATTTAGAAAATGACAACTAGTAAAGAACAAGACTAGAGAAGCACAGTTATGTCATTTTAGTAAGAGCTTTAACTGTTGGCAATTAATGAAAATCAGCTTCGTTTTATAGACAAAAAGACTGAAAGGTTTTAGAATAGGATAGTAAAATGGTTACAGCTCCACCGTAGGAAGATTAGTGCAGAGACATAGAGAAAAACCCTCTTTTTCTAATACAAAAAAACTTGCAAGACAGTAGATGCCTACTATTTAAAGAGTTTTTATAGGCCTGGTATACAGGTATGAACTATCAATATGTAAGTATCAGAATCTGCACATAAACAGTATTGTTTGCCCCCTCTTTATTATAGTTATAAAGATAAAAAACTAGTATTTTTGTATTTGTTCATTTAAAATTCTATCATGTATTAAGAAATCATTGCTAATTATTTTTAGGTGTTATAACTGTAGTGTTTTTAAGAGTTGTCACCATCTAGATTTACCCCCCAAAGTATCAAAAAATCAAATGGCATAGTATTGGAGATTTGCTTTAAAATAATCTTATGTGATGGGGATGTAGGGGAAGGGTATAAATAAATAAGAATAACTGTAAGTTGTTAGTTTTTAAAGCTGTGTGATGGTTACACATGAATTCATTCTCTCTAATTTTATGTATGCTTTAAATTTCAATATAATATGAAGTTTTACAAAGTTGCTGTTGTTCTTCTTTTTGTTTTGCTGGGAAAGAGGTTGGGTGGGTAGAAAAAGATCAGAATTTGGGGGCTGGTTAGGAAACTAAGACAACTGGTAAATGGGTGAAACGCCATCTGCTGGCAAAATTGGGTCATTACAGAGAACTATCAGTTCCCATTTTAAAAACAGATTTTACTTTGTTACCCATGCAATTGTCCACTGACATTTCTTTAAATTTATTCTGCATATAATTTCTCAAAAATTTTAGTTACAGTACATAACATACATAGTAAAGATATCTGTGAAATATGTGGTGTGTGTGTATGAAAGATTTTTTAAAGACCCACAAGAAATCTGATGATGATTATTTCTGAGTATTTTGTTCATCATGGGTATTTTTTCTTTCATAATGAGAAAACCATTAAAGATTGGTTTTGAATGGTTTAATAAGAGGGTTTTGTTTGAAAAATTTTGGAAGATGAACTCTCCATGGATACTTTCATTCTTCCTCAAGAAAAGAAAGTCACAAGAAAAAAGAAAGAAAACACAGAAGTCACTTTTAAAATCTATGTCTCAAATCTGTACAATTTATACCAGGCTACAGAAAAAATTTATTGAATGGACAAAAATGTCATCATTTTCAAGAATAAAATATCTTTAGAATTATTAAAATAAATATAATACCTTGCTACCAATTCTGGAAATTCCTTTGTAATTTGCTTTACTATATAAACAATAAACCATTCATCCTCAATGTTATCCCCAAACTTTGTCGCGCCAAACAGATGAGCAGGAACACCTCCTAAAAACAAGAGAAAAGCAATCATATAATCAAATTACTTTGCCAGTGCAAATAAAAATACAAAGAATCATTCCACTAAACGAACATTTATGGACTGTGCTCTAGGTGCTCTACTAGGAGCTGGGGCTGCAATCTGGAACAAGAGACAAGAAACACAGTGTTGAAGGGCTGAGGGTCGGGACAGTGGGAGATAGACAACCGCACCACCTCGAAACATGACGACGAACAGAGGTATGCACCGGGGACTATGTGACCATAAAGGAAGTGATATCTTAGCTGTACTCGTCTGAAGGAATGACCAGAAGCAGGTTTCCCAGAAAGACAGAACAGCAGGTGCAAAGGCGCAGAGGCACGACAGACAGTAGAGTGTTCCCCGAATATCAGGTATGAAGATTTGGACAGAGCAGAGTTTTCAAACAAGTACATTATCCAATTATATGTAGAAATTAAACAACTTGTTCTTCAACAACCAAAAGAAAAAATCACAAGGGAAATTAGAAAATATCTTGAGACAAATAAAAACAAAAACACAACATACCAGAACTTCAGAGATGCAGTGAAGGCAGTGCTGAAAGGGAAGTTTACAGTTACAAAAGGTCTCAACTTAACAACCTAACTTTACACCTTAAGAAAAAGAACAAACTAAATCCAAAGCTAGCTGAAGGAAGGAAATAAGATTAGAGCAGAGATAAATGAAATAGAGAACAGAAAAACAACAACAAAAAAATCAACATAAACTGAGTTGGTTTGTTGAAAAGATCAACAAAATTGACAAAATGTTACATTCATTAGGATAAAAGAGATTAGACTAAAAGAACTAAAATCAGAAATGAAAGAGGGGATATTACCCCCTATTCCACAGATATAAAAAGAACTATAAGAGAATACTATGAATGATTATATACCAACAAATTGGATAACCTAGAAGAAATGGGTAAATTCCTAGAAACACACAATTTAAGTAGACCAAATTTAATTAGATTGGGTGGAGGAGAAACTTAAACTCTGAACAGACCTACAACTTGTAAGGATACTGAATAAGTCATCAAAACTTCCCAACAAAAAAAAAAAGTCCAGGACCAGATGACTTCACTGGAGAATTCTACCAACCACTTAAAGAAGAATTAACATCAATAATCCCCAAACCCTTACAAAAAATTGAAGAGGAGCGAACATGCCCTAACTAATTTTATGAGGCCAGCATTACCCTAAAACTAAAGCCAGACAGACAATACAAGAAAACTAGGACAAATATCCCTGATGAATATTGATGCAGAAATCCTCAACATAATAACAGCAAACTGAATTAAATAACACACAGAAATGACCATACACCAGGACCATATGGGATATATTCCTGAAAGGCAAGGATGGTCCAACACAATGAAAATCAGTCAATATAATACACCACATTAACAGAATGAGGTCAAACAAGTGCACGGTGGAGGGTCTTGAGAGTGCCATGGCAAAAAAGAAAAGATGGGAAGAAGAGCCCAACCAACTCTTCTCCCCACCCCAAATCTCTCAAGTTTGTTAAACTGGAGAAGCTCCAATTAGGGTATCCATTTCTATCTACCTTATATATTAAACTTACAGAAGCAATATGGAACTGTTCAAGAATGTTAGGCAGAAGAGTGACATAATCAAATTTGTATTTTTTAAGGGTAAGTTTAACAATGTGAGGAAACTGGAGACACTGGTACCAGAGAAGTTAGTTAGGGGACGATCACAATCTTCCAGACGAAGAGATAAGGAGGGCCTAGACCATAATCAAACATGTAGAGAAGGGGTCATATTCTAGGAGTAATAACACTAGGATTTAGCCCCTGACTAAACATGGTGAAGTGAGGAGCTGAGTGTGATTGTGAATTACTAACTAGCTTGGATAACTAGGTGAATGGCACTGGACAAAAAATGATTTTGTGGAAAAAAGATTAGGAGGCGGGAGCTTCCAAACAAGATGGAGATGTAGGTAGATATGCTTCACTTCCTCATACAAATAAAAAAAGGATAACAATCAATTTAAAAACAAAAAACAACCAGAACTGCCAGAAAAATCAACCTGTATGGAAGTCTGACAACCAAGGAGTTAAAGAAGAAACATTCATCCAGACTTGTAGGAGGGGTGGAGAGGGGCAGCGGGGGCAGAGAGGATGCGCAGCAAGGTGGCTGGTGGACCAGGCAGGCAAGGCAGTGGCTGGTGAACCAGGTGGCTCCACATTCCGTGTGAATAGACTAGGAAGAACAACTAGAGAGCAAGACAGATCTTACAACCCAGGGTTCCAGTGCGGGAAAAGAAAGCCTCTAAACCTCTGACTGTAAAAATCTGTGGGGGTTGCAGGGATGAGAGAAATTGCCAATCTCACAGGAGAGTCTGTCAGAGGGGCCCATGGGGTCCTAGAACATATACAAACCCACCCACCTAGGAATCAGCATCAGGGCAGCACCTGAAAGGGCACAATTCGCTTGTGGGTATCGGGGGAAGTGACTGAAAGCAGGGTGAGACCTGAGCAAGCAGCATTATTCCCTCTCTGACCCCTCCCCTACATACAGTGTCACAACTATCAACAACTGAACCTAAAAACTCAAAACAAAAACAAAAACAAAGTAAGCAAACAACTAGAACAAGAACAGAATCACAGAAATGGAGATCACATGGAGGGTTATCAGCAGGAAGGAAGAGGCAGGAGAATGGGGGGAAGGTACAGGGAATAAGAAGCATAATTGTAGGCATAAAATAGATGGGGAGAGATTAAGAATGGTGTAGGAAACAGAGAACTCAAAGAACTTATATGTACAACCCATAGACATGAACTAAAACCGGGGGAATGCTGGAGTGAGGGAGGTGCAGGGCAGAAGGGGATAAAGGGGAGAAAAAAATGGGACAACTGTAATAGTTGTAATCAATAGTAATAGTAACTGTAATAGTAACTGTAATCGATCAAATATACTAAAAAAAAGATAAGGACTTGGTTTTGGGTGTGACAGTGTTCTTGCCAACAAGTACCACATGTATTTCGGTGAACAGGAGTTCAATAAAATAGTAGGAAAGACATTTGGCAGCCAATTGAGAGCCAGACTGATGGTCTCACAAGACACTCCTGATCCGAAACAAGATCTCGCGTAAATCGCTGTGTAAGTAGACCCTTGGTCCTTTACCCATGAGTCACTTTAGTAAAGCTACAGAAATTACAGGACAAAATGCCACATTTGGCCAAAGGTCAAGACCTCAGCAGCACAGGGAAGGCAGTGAAAGAACCTCAAAATGCTTCCAAATGGCAAATAATGGTCATAGAGCCCAATCATTTCTCTTCCTAAACTAAGCAGAGCTACTCTTGGACCACTGCCAAAACGACTGTGTAAAATAAGGTGGCCTGCCAAACACATCATCAATGGTGAGAGATGTGTGCAGAGTGACAGCTAAAGACACCTGGGTCTGTTCCATGTAGGTATCTAGATAAGTATGGCATAGAAGAGCAAAGTTTAAAAGAATAGCCCCAAGTTTTTAATAATGTTGATATATGTTAGTTCCTAAGGTAAGTTACTAGAGCATTTTCATCAATATTTATGAATACAGTTTTCTGTCTTCAAGTACAAAAAACTTACTTGAACAACAATTAAAATAAAATGTAAAAAAATACGAATAAATAAAAAATTTAAGGGCATAACTGAATATAGGCAAGCATCACCAATCTAAAAAGTTCAGAATATAAACCTCCTGACGATAATGAATAAACTATGGGCTATTATATATCATTGTTATCAAAATGATACTAAAAGTTATACATATCAAATCAAAATAAGTAAAAGAGCCTCCCTTACCTTTCCCAGGTTTATATTTGAGATTGAACGGCTGATTCTGCCAGATATAAGGGACCAGAATAGGTGCAAACTGGGTCATTATTCTCTCAATATACTTTTGAAGAATCTCCTTGTGTTCTTCTGGGTCCCTCGGTTCTTCTGGTATCAGGAACAGGCGGTACTCCACAGTATCTTCTGCTGTAGCAAGCTTCCTATTTTCCTCCATTCTTCTCTGAAAACTACATTTAAGTTTCAATAGTATAAACCATATAGAACAATGAAGAAGTAATATTCCATTCCCTGAACTATTCTAGGTGATTCCATTAACATTGTTTTCCAAAATTCAGTTATCCACATACCATCATCATGGTATCTGCCTTAATAATGCATCAAATACAGTAACACTTATTTAATGTTCTTTTAATAACATTTTTGTACTTAAAATTATGTTTAAAAACTTGTGATGTAACACAATGAATGGAAATCCAGTATCACATTCCCAAATTAAATAATACTTTTATAAGAATAAAATTGAAAAATATTTGTCTTTGTAGTTGCAGTGACATGTGTAACATAGTTTGAGATCACTGCATTAACACCGTTTAAATACTAAGCAAAGTCCCAGCTCCGCCACTAAATTAGTTGTGTCATTTTGGGAACTTCACTATCTCTGGGGCTTTTTCTTTAATTGTAGAATTAGAGTGTTACTCTACCATCTCTAGGATCCTTCCCCGATTTACATTTTTATTATTTAATCCCTCTTAAAAGCAATCTCCCCTACTCTGCAGAATTTTAATAAATCTCTTTTATAAACATATCATGAAACAGGGCAATTCAAAACTACAAAACATTCATGTCTCATCCCAAAACAATCTGCCTATGGTTCTTGATCTGTCCAAAATTTGCCCATTTTTCAGGAGAGCACAGCTCTAATATTCTAAGAGGTAGATATCTTTATTTTCTAAGGGTATCCCTTACAAACAAAAGTACTAGTTTATTACTGCTTCCAAATGATGCTTTGTAAACAATGGCACTGCACTGGATGGCCCACGTGATCCGATTTTTATATTTATTCGCTTTCTAACGGACTAATAAAATGAGGTCGAGAGGAACCTGCATCTTCTGTCCAGACACCCATTCACCAGTCTGTCCAAATCATCATTTGGCCTTTCAACCCAGAGGGACAGGCAGTAATTCTACCCACCCCATAATGCCAAGCACACAATTCGATGTCCGAACTAGAAGGGACTTTGAGGTCACTCGAGCTAACTCCTCACTGTACAGATGAGAAAACAAGAACAGAAAGACAAGCGACCGAGTAGCTGAGGCCTGGCTTGTAATCTAGGGCTCTTTACTCAGATAAGCTCCATCCTTCCACCTGACAAAATGAAGCCAATTCCTCTTACGGTGCTAGGGTCTGTCCGACTTGTTTCCTCACCACCGCGTGAGCTTGTCGGGAACAGGCAGCAGCCGCCAAAGCCTGGCCCCAGTTTCGGTCCAGATGCCAATCTGGAACCTGAAGCCCAAGGAAGCTCTGGAAGTCAGAGACACGCTCAGCACCGGAACCGGGAATCTCCCCACCGCGCTAGGGCGGGAGCATTAGGCCGGTGCACCGACGCCTTCGTCACTTCCGCCCCCGCGGGGGAGTAGGGAGGGCGGAGGACTGAAGAGGAGGGGAGCCGGAGGAGGTGGCGGTCAGGTGTCCAGGCGACGGGGCGTGACGGGGCTGGAAGGTGGCGGGAGGGGGCCGGGCAGGAGCCGGCGGGAGGGCCAGGCCTGGAGGCCCCCACCCTGGCGTGCCCGCCCCGGCCGCGATTGAGGAGGAAGAGGAGGATGATCTCCAGATACACTCGGAAGGCTGTGCCACAGAGCTTGGAGCTGTGAGTGCCCTGCTCTACCAACCCAGCCACGGCCAGGGGAGGCGAGGTGGGGCGCGGGCGCCCCGGGGACCCTTCGTGACCAGTCCCTCGCTCCTTTCCTTCCCCAGGTGGGAGAAAGAAAATTTTCTTCGGAATTCTCTCCTTCCAGCCCCGGACTTTGTCCCTTCTACCTACATCTCCAGCTAAGGGTGTGTCACCTGTGCTGTCCCAGGGCTTGGCCCTTTTGGGCCGCACTTCCCGAACTATGGTCTTCTAAGGCACTGGTAGTTTCCGCAAGAAGTTGTCAGTAGCTGACTGGTTACAATGAAGTTGGACATATCTAATGCCAGGCACCGTGCAAAACTGCTTACATTAGCTCACTTAATTCTATTCAACAAGGATAGCAAATGGGGACTGTTATTTTGCATTCCACAGGTAAAGATCCCAGATTTAAAGATTATAGCATGACAAAGATTACACAGAAACTAGTGGAACTGAAGTACAAACCCGGTGTCAATCTAATTCTGAAGCCTCGGTCACAACCATTACACATACTGCCTCTCCGTTTCTACAGTTAAACATCAGAATCCACAAGGATCAGTTTTGCTCTGAGATTTTAGAGAGCAAATATGTCTGACTAAAAGACACCCCTCCCCCCCCCCGCCCCCAGTGAAGTGCTGTAATTTCGTAAGTAATGATAATTTCACACATTTATGAATGCTTTTACACTTTCAAAAAAGACTTTCATACCTTGATTCTTATAGCAACAACTCAGTAAGATGGGTATGATTATCTTCAGTTTGTCAGAAGGTGCTATATCAGGTTATATACACATCTTAAGATAATATAACCAATAAGTTTTTGAGCTTGGGCTTTTTAACTCCAACCGTGTCTCCCTTTCTCCAGTGAGCTGTGTAATTTTAGCAACTATACAATTTATTAATATTAAGTATACATGGTATAGTAATTACAAGCTTGTTATTCTTTAGTCACATCTGAGTTTCTGGCTAGGGTTTTTTCTGGCTGTGTGACTTTTAGGCAAATTACTAAATTTTTGATTCTTCATTTCCTTAGTATAGGAATAAGACCTTATCTAAAAGCATATCTAAACTGATGGCACAGAGCTTGACACATAGTTGGTCCTCAGAAAATAGTAATTGCCTTGTCCCTTTCCACCTTTACTTGGTACAATAGCCACACAAAGAAAATCAGTCTGTGATCTCTCCTCACATTTCTGAAGTGTATTATCTACTAAATAATAAGATACATAAACAGTAGCAATTCAGATAATAAGCTTTTTATAAACTAGGAAGAAGAATGTCATTTCCTAATGCAACTAGGGTTTAGCTAAAAATATGCTTTTATAATAAATTCTGATCATTCTGAGAGTAAAAACTATCTTTTATGGGAAAAAAAGTGTTGACAGGCACTTCTTGGGCCAGAATTACTGACCCAGTATAGTTATGTTACTTGTTCTCATTTGTTAATTTGATACTCCCTAAACATAACTTTCCCAAAGGTGATTCTCTAGAGGAGTTGGGATGCTGTGAATAATGAAGATGATGACTAATACATGCATCTAAGTGACTGTAAATAAAAGCAGTTTTTACTTTAGGTATTGTAATGATGATTTGCTTCGAAGCAGTAACTTCAGTTTTCTCCCTAACACTTCCAAATTATAAATGTTGGAAATATTTTGGAAAAAGAGTGATTTTCTACGTACAGCTTTACATTTTTTAATGCTAAATTTCAAACACATAGTAAATATAATGATCCACTAATCACCCATATTAAAGTTATCAAAATTTTAATATGTTTGCTTCATCTATATTTTCTTTGTTCCTCATCTGTGAAATAGGGAAACAAAACCCTTGATACCATCATTTTACCCCTATATACTTCAGTATGCATTATAGACATTTCCTATGTAATCACAATGCTGTTATCAAATTTAAAATTAAAAAAAAAATTAAATTTCTTTGGTATTATCTAGTTGTCACTCCATAATCCACTTTCTCTGACACACTAAAAAATGTCTTAAGTTTTCTACTTCCTAGCTGGAGTCCACATTTCTAATCCCTATCACTGTCTCAAAGACAAGCTTTTGGTTGTAGGATCACTGAGTGAAAGAAGCACAAATAGCTCTCTGCATAAGCCTTCCCCACCATTGAAGAAATAATTAAAACTACAAGCTCCACTGACTGGGCCTTTAACTTCATATTTGTATACAAAAAATGGTACAGTTCACTAAAATCTCAAATTATTCATTTGCTCTAAGAAGCCTCAGAGCCAGACTACTTGGGTTTGAATCCTGGTCCATCACTCACACGAGCCCTATGACCTTAAGCAGGTTACTTAATCCTTCTATGCCTCAGTTTCCTTTCCTGTGAAATAAGAGTATTAGAGATGTATAATATACATCCCTGGGAAGACCTCTTGTAAAGAACCTGTGTACCTTTGTTTAACCTATTGTGCTTCCTAAATTTATTTCACTACTGAATTTTGTGGGGGAGGAAATTCTACTATTGATGATTAGGACTGGACTACATGACTAACCCCATCATTTGTTCATATGCACACAATACACTCCGCAGCAGCACTGTCCAATAGGAATATAACCCAAGCCACATCTGTAATTTTAAATTTCAGGTAATCATATTAGCAGTAGTAGAAACAGGTGAAATCAATTTTTTTACCTTTTTATTTTGAAGTAATTATAGGCTCACAGGTAGTTATAAAAGTTGTGCATAGAGTCCCATGAAGCCTTCATCCAGCTTTTCCCAATGATGACCTCTTACATAACTGTAGTATAATTTCAAAGCCAGGAAACTGACATTGGTATAACACTGTCAACCAGACTTTAATTCACTTTTCACTAGTTTTTATATCCATTCCTTTGTGTGTGTATGTGGCACGTAGTTCTATGCAATTGGGCCTCATAGAAGTTTGTGTAACCACCAGTAAAGTCAAGATAGAGAGGTGTTTCATCACCACCAAGAACAGTCTTGTGTGTGTGCCCCTTTCTCGTCACATCCACTCCTTCCTCCATCTCCTGGTAACCACTCATTTCTTCTCTGTAGCTTTGTCATTTGTGAATGTTGTACAGGTGGAATCATATAGTATGCAGCCTTTTGGGACTGGCTTTTTTCACTAAGCATGATGTTCTTGAAATCCATCCAAGTTTTTGCATGTGTCAATAGTTCACTCCTTTTTTTTTTTTTTTTTTGCTGGATCAAATTTTATTGTGTGGATACACCAGAGTTTAACCCTTCACCCATGAAAGGACTTTTCCATTGTTTCTAGTTTTATTAAAATTATAAATAAAGCTGCTCTGAACATTTATATGCATATTTTTGTATGAATGTAAGTTTTCATTTCTCTGGGACCACTGCCTAAGAGTGCATTACCATGGCTAGGTCTTATAGTTTTATAAGAAACCAAAACTATTCCACAGTGGCCGTACCATATTCATTCCTACCAGCAATATGAGAGGCATCCAGTTTCCCCACATCCTTGCCTGCCTTTTGCATTATCACCATGTTTTATTTTAGCTATTCTAATAGGTATGTGGTTATACCTTACTATATTTTCAATTTGCAGTGAAATTAATTTTAAGAATATATATGTTTAATTCAGTACATCCAAAACATTATCACTTTAACATATAATCAAGATAAAATAGTGAGATACTGTACATTCTTATACTGAGAGTTCACAGTCCTGTGTGTTTTACATTTAAAATGCATCTGTGCATCTCCTTTCTGACTAATTACATTTTCAGTGCTTGTGGCTAATGCATTGGACAGTGCAGTTCCAGAGCAGCAAGAAGTGTGTGACTAACTTAGACTATGTTTCTGAAAACTATATTCTTTGTTTATAGGAAATATAACTTTCTTTTTATCTTTCACAGGAAAGGAATAACAAAGTATGCTCTTAGTCATCATCCCCTTCCAGAGCAGCTGGATGACCTTTCCTCTACCAGTGACAGCCCCGCAAAAGACACAGGTTCCCAAAGGTAATAACACAGAGTGTACTTGTTTGCTTTTATACCCGATAATGGCAAAGGTTTTGTTTTTTTAGCTTAGGACTGGTATCAAGCCTTGTATTGATGAATCAGAGCAATTTTTTACCACATTTCATTACCATTTATCTTCAGTGTGGAACAGCTAATGGAAAAAACATACTTATTTTTATAACCTTTGAAAAGCATAGACTCAGGAGTCCAACAGATACGATTTTTAATCCTGGTTCTGTCACTGCTTAGCTGAATAAAATTGAAAGTTACGTACCTGATAACAGTATCTCATAAAGGTATTGTGAATATAAATGAGATGAAGTATACAAAATTTGGCATGATGCCTGTCATATAGTAAATGATGAGTAAATATTAGTTGCATGTATTATTTTAAGAAATACAACAGAGGAGACTATAACTTCAAAGAAGGTTCTGAGACTTCCAGCCAAGATAGAGGAATAGGTGGACACACTGTGCCTCCTCACACAACCAAAATTAAGGACAACAAAGATTTAGAAACAAGAAAACAATCAGAACTGATAGAAAATTGAACTGTACGGAATTCTAACAACCATTCATCTAGACCAGTAAGAGGGGCGGAGTTACGGCAGGAAAAAGTGGAGGTTGGCAGACCCGGGCGCACAGTTGGTGGCTAGTGGACCCAGGCACAGGGTGGCAATAGGCAGACCCAGTGAGGCTGCACAAGGCAGCTGGCTGACCAGGTGGTCCCACATTTGCGCACAGATAATCCAGGTGAAGGGGAAGCGGTGGAAGGGACTGGAATCCAAGAGAGAGCAGAGCAAGCGACATTGTTCCCTCTCGGACCCCCGCCCCCACATACAGCGTCTGGGCTGCCCCATCTTGGGGAACACCTAAGGCTCCACCCCTCACTATATAACAGCAGTGAGCAGACCAAAAAAAACTCAAAAATGGCTCAACAGGAGAACAAATCAAAGCCCCAGAGCCAATTCATCTAAGCAACCAAGAGATAGCCAACCTATCAGATGCATAGTTCAAAGCCCTGGTAATCAGGATGCTCACAGAATTGGTTGATTTTGCTCACAAATTAGATGAACAAATGAAGGCTACAATAAGTGAAATGAAGGAAAACATGCAGGGAACCAATAGAGATGGGAGGAAAACTGGGACTCAAATCAATGGAGTGGACCAGAAGGAAGAAACAAACAACCAAACAGAAAAGGAGGAAGAAACAAGAATTCAAAAAAATGAGGAGAGGCTTAGGAACCTCCAGGACATCTTTAAACGTCCCAACATCCGAATTATAGGGGTACCAGAAGGGGAAGAAGAAGAGCAACAAGTGGAAAACTTATTTGAACAAATAATAAAGGGGAACTTCCCCAATCTAGCAAAGGAAATAGACTACCAGGAAGTCCAGGAAGCTCAGAGAGTCCCAAAGAAGTTGGACCCAAGGAGGAACACACCAAGGCACATCAGAATTACATTAGCCAAGATTCAAATGAAGGAGAGAATTCTAGAAGCAGCAAGGGATAAGGGCACAGTCACCTACAAAGGAGTTCCCATCAGACTGTCAGCTGATTTCTCAGAAGAGACCTTCCAGGCAAGAAGAGGCTGGAGAGAAGTATTCCAAGTCCTGAAAGTCAAGGACCTACGTCCAAGATTGCTCTATCCAGTAAAGCTTTCATTTAGAATGGAAGAGAAGACAAAGCGCTTCTCAGATAAGGTCAAGTTCAAGGAGTTCATCATGACCAAGCCCTTATTATATGAAATGTTAAAGGGACTTATCTAAGAAAAAGAAGATAAAAAAATATGACAGTAAAAAGATAACAAACACAGATATTAACAACCACACCTAAAGCAAAAGCAAACTAAGCAAACACTAGAACAGGAACAGAAACATAGAAATGGAGATCACATGGAGGGTTAGCAACAGGGGAGTGGAAGGAGGAGAGAGGGGAAAAGGTACAGAGAATAAGTAGCATAGACAGTGGGTAGAAAATAGATGGGGAGGGCAAGAATAGTGTGGGAAAAGTAGAAGCTAAAGAACTTATGACACATGGACATGAACTAAATTGGGGAATGTGGGTGGGAGGAGGTGTGCAGGGTGGAGGGGAATGATGGAAAAATGGGTCAACTGTAATAGCGTAGTCAATAAAATATATTTAAAAAAGGAAAAAAAAAGAAGGTTCTGAAAAGCAATGTGGTATTATAGGAAAAATTGCAGTCATAAAACTTACTTTCAAAACCTGGAACTAAATTTTAGATTCTTTGTCTTTAAAATGGGACTGAGTTCTGCATCACCAGGTAGTTGTTGGATAGAACAGGATTAGTATTTGTAAAAGTGCTTGGTTAACTGTGAAAGTAATATAAGCTCAGATATTACCAATATTTCTGAAGTGTCTTTAGTTGTCAAAGGTACGTGTTACAGGTGGAATGCTAAAGTATTCATTATAAACTATGGCTAGAATTATGTACGATGACTGCCATCAATTCTATAGGAATTGGACAGGACTTTTTCATGATGCTTAAATTTCGAGTTCACTGACTTTTGTTTCTTTAGATGTATTTGTACTTATGTGTGTTACCTAATTACTGATTAGTTAGTGCTGCAGAAACTTGAGGAAATAATAAGAATTTTTCTGTTTTCTCTCTTCTTTCTGAATTCTGCATTTAGTGAATCTGACATCACACAAGAATCACCTCTTACATCAGCTGATACTGGGAATTCAAGGTCTGCTTTTCCAAGTTATACAGGCATGGGGATCTCCACTGAAGGCAGCTCGGACTTCTCCTGGGGATATGGTGTGAGTTGTATGTTACTGTGGAGCACGTGGGAGATTACTCTGGCAGTTAGGATTTGTCCGTTTTGTCAGTATCTTTCCTTCCTTCACTCTCCTGCATTGCTTCTTTACATTTTAATACTTAAATTTACCACACTTTCTAATATTTATAAAGGAGCATTAGTCTTCACCCTCTGAGTATTTGTTTTGTTTTATAGATATAGTTGATTTTTAGATATGCTTACTTAATGTTTGACTGAAACAATTGTAGGTTAGTATGGATGTGGGCCCAGGACTTACTCCTTTTGCTGTGTTCAGTTCACTAATGTGTCTCCACCAATGTAACACTAATGTTATTTTGTTTAAAATGTTTTTGAAAGTTTATTAAGCCATTACACCCTGGGAAAATGCTCATGATATACTGTTAAATGAAAAAAAGCAGGTTAGGAAAAGTTTTTATAGTTCTAACTTTATTTTACATATATGTTTGCTTATATATATTAGAAAAAGGACTAAAGATGTTTACCTAAAGTGTTACTCAGGCATTATTAATTGGGTGTTGAGATTTCCTATTTATTTACTTATTTATTTATGGCTATCTCCCATTGTAAAGTACTATTTTTACAGCAACCTTAAAAAAAATTGCCCTGGCCAGGTAGCTCAGTTGGTCATTCCGTATACCAAGAGGTTGAGGGTTCAATCCTCAGTCAGGGCACATACCTAGGATGCGGGTTTGATCCCAGTCGTGACATGTATGGGAAGCAACAGATTGATGTGTATGTCTCTCTCTCTCTTCTTTTCTCTCTAAATCAATAAACATATCCTCACGTGAGGATTAAAAAAAATTTGTATAGACAAATTTTAAACATGTCTATCACTTTGATGCAATAGGTAGTTTTATTTCTGTATCCTCCTTCAATCTGTTTCATTTGACCCAGCTATAATCATGGTGTGCATACAGTACTATGCTCTAGTCTTTCACTTGTGTTATTTTGTAAGCACTTTTCCACAATATTGTTGATAGCAACCTGCTTTCTTTACAAAAAGACTGATAATTGTTAGAACCTATTATTATAACCATGAATTATTTTCCAGTCATTTTAATTTGGATGCATATATATTTTCTTTACGTTGTTGTATGATATATATGTATCCTATTTTGTGTTATAGTTTTTCATTCACCATTACTTCATATAGATATTTTCTTATTACTACTTTCATCCCTATCAGTTTGAATAGTTATATAACATTTCCTTATTTTAATGTGTCATAATAGAGCTTTTCCTTATTATCTAATAATTGGGTTTTCTGTTTTCCTTCATTCATTCAACAAATATTTTTTGAGCACATTTGTTGTCAGACCCTGTACTTGGGAATATAGGGTGAGTGAGACTTATGTGATTCAATAGTCTAATACAGGAGACTGACAAAAGCAAATAAACAAAATAACCACAAAAGGTGATAAGAGCTCAAAGGAAGATGACAGGGTACTGAAAAAGAACATTATAAATAAGAGGGATTCATTTTATTTTTTTGAGGTACCAATATTTTATTCAAGTTTTATTTTAAGTGATGTTAATTATAACATTTGAAAGGGAGGATCTAATTCCATACAAAATGGAAGATTCTAAAATATAACCATTAAACTGCTAAAAAATAACTGAGTAGTGAGGCTACAACAGAAGTCTACTTTAAGTTCCAGCTGTTGCCACCACGTGATTACAGTAACAGAGACTCTTCCCAGCGTGGAGCTGGAGCTCTTAGAAGCTATCTCATACCCTGATTCAAAGGAAAAAGGAAACACAACATGAGAGGGAATTAAGCCCTGAATTATGGACTTCATCAAATCCACCTCTTCCACCCCAAAACATCACAAAAGAAGCAACTACCTCACCCTGCAGCTACTTTTGGTGTGAAAGAGGTGATGGCCGAGTATGGATATAGGTCATAAAGATGTCTTTAAAAGTTCCTGTGGGTGACTTGTACATACCAACAATGAGTCTCTCTCATTTAGGATAGGATATCAAGGTTCAATTCTCAGGAAGTTAAATTTTCATTCATTTAAGCAATGCAGATTTACAAAGTGCTTACAAATCATTAGCCACCACTTACAGACATTTCTAGATAAAGAAACCTGACATCTCTAGAGGGTCTGCCAAGGTCCTATTAGGGGAATTCACTTTAGAGAGGGTTTCAGGTAGAGTAGATCTGAAACTTGAAAGTTTAGGAGTTAACCATGTGAAGAGTGAGGAAAGGAGCTTTCTAGATAGGTAACCAGCAATAGATACAAAAGCCCTAAGAAGGAAAAGAGCTTCGTGTGCCCAAGGGAAAATATTTGGTATGTTATTTGAATTTTAAAAAGGTCAGGATGATTGGAAAAGAGTGTACCAGGTTGAGAAAAGCACAAATGAGAGAAGTAGGCAGGACTAGAATCTTAGGCATTGTAAACCATGGGAAAAAATTTAAATTTTGACTTCTGACCAAGGTGGAGGCATAGGCAGATATGCTGTGCCTCCTCACAGAACCAAAAGAAGGACAATAACAAATTTAAAAACAAAAACCAACTAGAACTGCCAGAAAAGTCAAACTGTATGGAAGTCCGACAACCAAGGAATTAAAGAAGAAACATTCATCCGGATTGGTAGGAGGGGCAGAGTTAAGTAGCTGGGGTGGAAAGGACTCACAGCAAGGCAGTGGCTGGAGGACCAGGGCAGTCCCACATTTGCACGCAGATAAATCAGGAAGAACAACTGGGGAGTGAGACAGACCACACAACCTAGGGTTCTAGTGTGGGGAAATAAAGCCTCAAAACCTCTCGCTGAAAAAACCTGTGGGAATTGTGGTGGCAGGGGAAACTCACAGCCTCACAGGAGAGTTTGTTAGAGAGACCCACAGGGTCCTAGAATGTACACAAACCCACCCACCTGGGAATCAGCACCAGAAGGACCCAATTTGCTTGTGGGTGGCAGAGGAAGTGACTGAAAGCTGAGAGCCAAGGAAGCTGCATTGTTACCTCTTAGACCCCTCCCCCACATACAGCACCAAAAAGCAGCTACATGGGTTGCCTGGCCCTGGCAAATACATAAGGCTCTGCCCCTTACTCTGAAACAGGCACACCAAGACGAAAAAAAAATGGCCCAAATGAAAGAACAGATCAAAGCTCCAGAAAAAATACAACTAAGTGATGAAGAGATAGCCAACCTATCAGATGCACAATTCAAAACACTGGTAATTAGGATGCTCACAGAAGTGATTGATTATGGTCACAAAATTGAGGAAGAAGTGAAGGCTATGCAAAGTGAAATAAAGGAAAATGTACAGGGAACCAAGAGTGACGGGAAGGAAACCGGGACTCAAATCGATTTGGAGCAGAAGGAAGAAATAAACAGTCAACCAGAACAGAATGAAGAAACAATTAAAAAAATGAGGAGAGGCTTAGGAACCTCCGGGACAACTTTAAATGTTCCAACATCTGAATCATAGGGGTACCAGAAAGGGAAGAGGAAGACCAAGAAATTGAAAACTCATTTGGAAACATAATGAATAGAACTCTACCAATCTGGCAAAGGAAATAGGCTTCCAGGAAGTTCAGGAAGCTCAGAGAGTCTCAAAGAAGTTGGAGCCAAGGAAGCACACACCAGGGCACACCATAATTACATCATACAATATTAAGGAGAAGGAAAGAATCTTAAAAGCAGTAAGAGGAAAGGAGACAGTTACCTACAAAGGAGTTCCCATTAGACTATCAGCTGATTTCTCAAAAGAGACCTTCCAGGCAAGAAGGGGCTGTAAAAAAGTATTCCAAATCATGAAAGGCAAGAACCTAAATCCAAGATTGCTCTATCCAGCAAAGCTGTCATTTAGAATGGAAGGGAAGATAAAGTGCTTCTCAGATAAGGTCAAGTTCAAGGAGTGCATCATGACCAAGCCCTTATTATATGAAATGTTAAAGGGACTTACCTAAGAAAAAGAAGAAGATAAAAACTATGAACAGTAAAATGACAAGAAACTCACAACTATCAACAACCTAACCTAAACAGACAAACAAACAAACAAAAAAGCTAAGCAAACAACTAGAATAGGAACATAATCACAGAAATGGAGATCACATGGAAGGTTATCAGCAGGGAGGGGGAGGTGGAAGAATGGGGGGAGAGTTACGGGGAATAAGAAGCATAAATGGTAGGTACAAAATAGATGGGGAAGTTAGGAATAGTATAAGAAATGGAGAAGCCAAAGAACTTATATGTACAACCCAAGAACATGAACTAAGGAGGGGAAATGAGGGTGGGAGAGGGGGTGCAGGGCGGAGGGGAATAAAGTGGGAGAAAAATGGGACAACTCTAATAGCATAATCAATAAAATAGATTTAAAAAATAAAGGAAGATGGAACTGCATAGCTTTTTAGTAGAATTTTGCATGTTTAGCTTTTTAACTAACAAGACTTTTATAATCTATGGTGTGAGGTATGAATTAAGTTCTTATGCTGTTAAACCTATTTTTAAACCATTTTTCTATACTTGATTTAGTATATGTGGTTTTTCATATTTTAAAAACCTACTAGTGTTCACTAAACAATTTATATTATTTAGTATTTGTGTCCTCTTTTTCAGATAAATTTTACTTTCACTTCTATAACATTTCTATAAAGAATTTATCAGGGATTTAATTGGTTTTGCATTATTACTTTGTATTAAATTAGGGTATGTATAAAGAGAACTAAAATTGATTTTTTTTAAAGATTTTATTTAGTTACTTTTAGAGAGAAGGGAAGGGGGAGAGAAAGAGAGGGAGAGAAAGATCAATGCGTGAGAGATACATCGACTGGTTGCCTCACACATGCCTCCATACAGGGACCCAGCCTGCTACCCAGGGATGTGCCCTGACTAGGAATCAAACCAGCAACCCCCTGGTTTGCAGGCAGGTGCTCTGTCCACTGAGCCACACCAGCAGGGTGAGAACTAAAATTTATTAAATATTTAATAGATGCCAGATACTGTGCTAAATATTTTATATACATATTTTCAATAATTTGTCATCTTTACTGAACTTAGTATTCTAGCTAAAAATATAGTTTTTATTTACATCTTCCATTAGTCCTATTTGTCATTTTGTAATTTACTTTTTATTATAAGTTACAATTGATATTAAAATTGAGTTTGGTATTTAATTATACAATTGACTTACTTTTGAACTTAGTTTTTTTTGAGCTATCACTGGTCTGCAGAAATCTAGTTTTCTGTCCCAATTTGATGACATACTACTTTGCTAAGTATATTTATTATTTATAGTCATTCTGGAGTTTATATTCTTAGATTTAATTCTTTTGTAATATTTTAAAATTCAAAGTTAATATAATGATATGAAGGAAGACTTTATGTTTTTAGTATAATTGTATATATTTAAATATTGATAGCCAAAAATAATAAAAATAGCTAACCTAATTCTTCTCTATTTTAGTTTTATATGGTTTGGGTTGATTTTTTTTTTTAAACGATCCAGTAAGGTTTATTCTAGGAATACAAAGATGGGTCAGTATCTGCAAATGTCTTCATATGTTTAACATCAATTATTCAAAGGAGAAAATATGATCAAACTAATAGGTGCCGAAAAGGTAAAATTCAAAAACCGTTCCCTATAAAAGTTCTCAATAAGCTAGGAGAAGGAAACACTTAAAACCTTATAATGACTACTTGCCAACTCAATAGCAAATAACAGTTTAAATGGCAAAACAAACTTACTTTAGTTAAAATAAAGAACCACGCATGAATTCTTTTAATAAATTTAATTTATTCCTTTGCTAACTTTGTATATTTTAATTATCCTTAGTTTTACATAAAGTTTGTTATTACACACTCTGTTCAGTGCCATCTTTTCACTGAATATATTTTGAAGAATATCCATATAATTTTAAAAGTTCTTTGTTCTTTTATGGCTACACAGACATTGCTATTACCAAAAAACAAAACAAAACACAGCAAAACTACCCTGCTGCATTTATACCTTGTACGTATATTGTTTTACATAAATGTGACTCTACCTGAGGATACAGTTCTAGAAGTGAACTTGTTGGTCAAAAGGTGCATGCCTTTGTAATTTCGAAAGCTGTTGCCAAACTGACCTCTGTAAACATTCCTCCAGTCTGCTGTCTCACCAGCATCATACAGGACCCGTTTTCCCACTGCTGACCACACAGGGAAATGATCAAACTTTTTAATCTTTGCCAGACTCAGAAGTTTAATAAAAAGCTATTCTGACCGCTATCACCAATTTTACTTGTTCTTGTCCTTCTATCATACAGCATGTAATCCTTATATCAATCTGGCTTCTCTTGATCAGCATTATGTTTGGAGATATGGTATGTCTGTACATGATATTGTACATATTTGTAGTCTGGAAATTGCCTGTTTATATTTCATACTCATTTTTTTTTTACTTCTTGTTTTTATATTAAATTAGTAGGATTTCCTTATCTTTTAGCTTAGGGGAGGGTGTACGTTCTCTGTAAATGGCTAGATGGTAAATATTTTAAGCTTTTCCATCTCTGTCAGGACCCTCAACCCTGTCACTGTGATGAGAAGGCAGCAATAGACAATGTGTAAATTAATGGGTGCACTGTGTTCCAATAAAACTTTATTTACAAAAAGGCTGTGGGCTGGGTTTGTCCCACTGGCCATATCTCGTTCCACTCTCCCTAGAGAACTGTAAAACTTGGGGTATTATACTCAGTTGAAAATTTATTTACCAGCCTCTGTTACACTTAAGGGTAGCTAATGATTATACACAAAAATCAGGAGATGGGGCTTTCTCAAATGCTATTTTTTTATTTACCCCCTTTTTCTTAATTCTGGCCTGGAACATGGCACTATGGCTAAAGGTAAAGCAAAAAAAAAAAAAAAAAGGTAAAGCAGCCATCTTGAACCATGAAGCACCACTGAGGGTGGAAATGATAGAAGAAATTAAGTCTTTGATATTAATGGAGCCACCATATCAGCTTTTTAATGCCTACCACTACACTAATATTTTTATGAAAGAAAAAAATAAACTTTTATCTTATTTGAGCCACTGTTATTGTTTTTGTTAGTAGTAACCAAATACAGTTAATCACTGATTCTTCATTCATCCTTTGTTAAATGTATCGCACATATCTTTTCCTGGTATGCAGCTTTTAATACTTTCACAGTTTTCATATTTAGGTCTTTAATCAACCTGGAATTGTTTTTTGTATATGGTATATAGCAAGAACATTATTTAATTTTTCTGTTTAGATAATGAATTGTTGCAGCATCATTTACTAATTCAGGATTTCTAAGTAGAGGCATTTTTTGTCATTTTGGGTGTAACTATTGTACAGAAATGTCCCATGTGTAGCAAGATGTTTAGTATTCATGATCCACTCCCATTAAACACCTATTCACCCCCTAGCCACTGTGGTCACTAAAAATGCACACATTCCTTCCCAACTTCTGCTACAGAAGGTGGTATCATTTCCAGAAGAATCATTACATTTTTTCCCCACTGATCTGCTATGCTCCTACTGTTACAGATTAAGTTTCAGAATACGAAAGGGTCTGTTTCCTGGGCTCTCTAAACTGTTTTATTCTAAAAATCATGCTAATTGTAATGGGTTTTAATTAAACTCTAGCTTTATAATCATAATATCTGCTAGGAAACTCTTACTGCGTTGTTCAAGACTGTCTTGGCCAATCCTTTTCATATATGTTAGAATCTGATTGTTAAATAGCATAGGTCAGTTTGGGGAAGACTGCCATCTTTATGATATTTGTATTCATGGATTTGATATAGAAATATTTCCATTTATATCTATTTCTTTAATATCTTTTAATAAATTTTTATAATTTTATCCATAAAGGTAATGTACATTTGTTGAAGGTTTATTCCAAGGTAGCAGGCATGGTATAATATTAAAAATTATATTTTTAATCTCTTTGATGCTTTTATATAGGTGTATATAGAGTACCTGCTTTTTTAAGGGAACTGAGTTCTAGGATAATGTTGGCCTCTGTATGATTTTCTAGGTTAGAAGCCATGAGTGTTGGTTTCTGGTGAGGCCCCTTTTCCTGGCTTGCTGTGTCCTCACATGGCCTTACGCCTGCTCATGCACACAGGTAGATCTGGTGTCTCCTCCTCTTATAAGAACACTAGTCCTATCACAGTCCCACAGTCCCACAAAGCTCCACCTTACGGCCTCGTTTAACAGTTTCCTCCGTAAAGGCTCTGTTTCCAAATACAATCACATTGCAGGTTGGGGCTTCAACATATGGATTTGGGGAGGATACAATTTAATACATAACACAGTTCACCAGGAAGACATAACAATTCTAAATAAGTACACATTTAATAAAGTTTCCAAATGTATGAAGAAAAACTGATAAAACTAAAGAGAAGAATAGGTGAATCCACAATTATTGTTAGAGATTTTAGTAATGGATAGAACAATTAAAAATCAGTAAAAATATAAAGATCTGATGCTACCCCTGACAAATGCAGACGACGTATTCTTAAGTGCTTGTGTAATGTTCACAAGGACAGACTGTCTGCTGGGCCATAAAATGCCTCGATAGTTTTCAAAGGATTAAATCTTACAGAGTATGTCCTCTGACTACAAAAGAATTAAATTACAAATCAGTAACAACAAGATATAGAATAATTCTGCAAATAATTGAAAATTAAAGAACTTTCTAAATATTAAATTACAAGGAAAATTAGAGGGTATTTTAAGTTACATGACAACAAAACACAAAATATTAAAATTTGTGGATGTGTTTAAAGTAGCTCTTATGGGGAAGATTATGGCTTCAAATACTGATTTTAGAACAAAAGAAAGCTTTGAAATAAATAAGCTAAGCTTCTACTTTAAGATGCTAGGAAGAGTAAATTAAACCCAGAGTAATATGCAAGGAATAATTAAGTGCAAAAATCAATGAACTAAAAATTATATATATAAAAGAAAATGAACAAATTTAAGAGTTGATTCTTTGAAAAGATTAATAAGCCCCCAGGTAATGCTAGTCAGGAAAAGGCAAGAAAACCTAAATTACATACCAGGAGTGAAAGAGTAGCCAACACTACAAATTAGACAGACAATAAAAGAATATTAATAGCCACCCTGGCTGGTGTGGCTCAGTAGATTGAGTGCCAGCCTGCGAATCAAAGGGTCACTGGTTCAATTCCCAGTCAGGGCACATGCCTGGGTTGCATGGCAGGAGCCTAGTTGGGGGTACACAAGAGGCAACCACAGACTGAGGTTTCTCTCCCTCTCTTTCTTCCTCCCTTCCCTTCTCTCTAAAAATAAATACATAAAATCTTTTAAAAAATTAATAGAATAATATGAACAATTTTATGCCAATAAATTCTATAACTTAAATGAAACAGATTCCCAAAAATCTGATAGTTGTTAAACTCTTAAAGATATTTAATCAACAATCTCATAGAGAAAGGTCTAGGCCCAGGTGGTTTCACCACTGAATTCTGTTGTATATTTGTGGAAGAAATAACAATCACATAAAATTTTTCCAATAAATAGGAACACTTTCAATTTACTTTATGAGGCCAGCATAATATTGATTCCAAAACCTGACAAAGACAATACAAAAAATTATGAGATGCGACTTCTAGTATGGCAGAGTGAGCAGCTTGACAAATCCTCTTCCCAAAAAGCAACAATAAAACTGGACTGCCAAAAGCAACCATTTCAGGACTCTGAAACTGGCTAAAGGGACAAAACAAAAAGAGCAGTAGTGTAACACAAGGAGGGTGAGCCAGGGATCTCGACTTCTCATTGGGATAAGTTGAAAAAACCACAAGGAGGACTCGACAGCGCAGACATAGCCTTTATTACCATATTTTGCCATGTATAATGCGCACCCATGTTTTTGTGTGCATTATACACGGGATTCTTACACCCATTATTATACACATGGTATGTAATCACTATACCTGTGTATAATGTGCATCCTTATTTTTCCCTCAAAAATTTGGGCAAAAAAAGTGTGCATTATACACAGCAAAATACAGTACTCACATCACAGGGAGCACCAATGGTGGCAGATTGCCTCCCTGAGTGTGACACTTGTTTTAAGGGGTCCCAGACAAAGGGGACATATGTCTTGTGTGTGACTCTAAACTACATTACCTCAGTGTGTACATGCAGAGGGAAAAGGTCAGGAAGCAGTCACACAAGACAAGAAGCCGCTCCCAAAAGGAGATAGGAAGAAATTACAATCCATTTCCAAAACAATCCACATTCCTTTTGGTCTGGGGCCCTCTGGCAAGCCTTCCATTAGGGGGTTTGCAAGAGCCATGTCCAGCAGACCTCACAAGTAGTTATTCATGGAAATCAATAGAACTTTGAGTGAGGAACAGTAAGAGTCTATTTAACTACTAAGGTCCAAGCTGTGAAAACTAGTAGCGTCAACACCAAAGAGGGCTCAGTAGATTTGTAGTTGAACTTGGGAGATGCCTACACCCAACAGCATTGTCAATCTAACAGTAGCAAACTCAGTAGCACGTGCACAAGGAGAAACAGTGGCTCAGAGAGCCTGAGGCTTTGGTACTGGTTGGGGAAAAAAATGAATTGACAGACTGCCAGCCAAGATGGAGGCATAGCGGACACACTGTGCCTCCTCTCACAACCAAAATTAAGGACAACAAAGATTTAGAAACAAGAAAACAACTAGAACTCAGAAAATCAAACTGTTTGGAAGTCCAACAACGATTCATCCAGACCGGTAAGAGGGGTGGAGTTGCGGCAGGAAAAAGTAGAGGTGCGGACCAGGCACGCAGGCAGCAGCGACTGGCAGATCCCAGGTACACAGGTGGCAGCTAGCAGACTCCGGGCACGGGGTGGCAACTGTGCAGACCCAGTGAGGCCGCACAAGGCAGCTGGCTGACCGGGTGGTCCCACATTCACACGCAGATAATCCAGGCAAAGGGGAAGTCGTGGAAGGGACTGGAATCTGAGAGTGAGCAGAGCAAGTGCCATTGTCTCCTCTCAGAGCCCACCCCCACATACAGCGTCACTACCCAGTGACTGGGCTGTCCCACCCTGGGGAACACCTAAGGCTCCACCCCTCACTACATAACAGCCGCGACCGGACCAAAAAAAAAAAAAAAAACAAATAAAAATGGCTCAAACCAGAGAACAAATCAAAGCCCTGGAGCCAATTTATCTAAGCGACGAAGAGATTGCCAACCTATCAGATACACAATTCAAAGCCCTGGTGATCAGGATGCTCACAGAATTGGTTGATTTTGCTCACAAATTAGATGAACAAATGAAGGCTACAATAAGTGAAATGAAAAATGCATGGGGAACCAACAGAGATGGGAGGAAAGCTGGGACTCAAATCAATGGAGTGGACCAGAAGGAAGAAATAAACATCCAGTCAGAAAAGAATGAAGAAACAAGAATTAAAAAAAATGAGGAGAGGCTTAGGAACCTCCAGAACATCTTTAAATGTCCCAACATCCAAATTATAGGGATACCAGAAGGGGAAGAAGAAGAGCAACAAGTGGAAAACTTATTTGAACAAATAATAAAGGAGAACTTCCCCAATCTGGCAAAGGAAATAGTCTTCCAGGAAGTCCAGGAAGCTCAGAGTCCCAAAGAAGTTGGACCCGAGGAGGAACACACCAAGGCACATTATAATTACATTAGCCAAGATTAAAATGAAGGAGAGAATTCTAGAAGCAGCAAGGGATAAGGGCACAGTCACCTACAAAGGAGTTCCCATCAGACT